>OLMO02000294.1:8988991-9012507 GCA_900291935.2 Cassiopea xamachana | reverse complement strand
TCGGTAGAATGATAATGTTTGATCTTTCTTGGAGTTATTAAAGCAACCAGGAACACAACATGTAAACCCACCTCTGGAAGTAGTGATATCCAGCGATTGTGGAGGTAAATCCTTGAGTAGATCTTCTTCCATCCTGTAGTTCCCTGTACAAGAGCTTTCAACAAAGCTGGGGTTTTTAGGTAAGCGTTAATGAAGCTTTCATCTCTTACATTTAGTATTCAAGTTAACTATCTACCAACAATAACAATCTCGCGCCGAATTTTTGATACTACCACTCCCACAATGCATTGCAAAATTACGTCATAAGGTAAATCGTCTATTCCCCTCCTCCAAAATCCCTAATCTTAATTATCCTCCTCATTGAAACATCAAAACAAAAATTGTAACCAGTATCCATGTGCACGATGTGCATCTACAGAATGTATACACGTTTTTTTATAAGAAAACAGTTTATAAGAAAACGAGGCTCATATGGTCAAAATCTTAAGAAATTCTTAAGAAAATCACGCGGCTCAATTTCCAAAAATTAGTGTTTTTATTGGCCAAAAATCGATATTTCGCCATTATTGCATTCAAAATGCTAAAGATGGAATTCAAATTCAAGCATTCAATATTAATAACAAATGTTTAACCCATTTTAGCCAATCTATTTCAGAAAAAGTTTAAAAAAATTTAAGAAAATCTCAAGACTCAATTTCGGGAAAAGTTAAGAAAACTGAGGCTCAGGCAAAATTATGGCTTTCTTATAAAAAAAAACGTGTACCTAAGTTTGGATCAATGACATCTGTTCCGTCTCCTCCTCCGAGTCCCCCAGGTTTGTCAGTCCTGGGTCCAGATCCGTCTCCAGTCCCGGTTCCAGATCCGCCTCCAGTCCCGGTTCCAGATCCGTCTCCAGTCCCGGTTCCAGGTCTAGATGTAGGAACAATTCCTTCCGGCGGAAGTGACGTCGGTTTAATGATAGACGGTTTTCCGATGCACAGTGAGTTGTATTGATCTACAAAGGCAAAGCAAACAAAAATTCACATCAAAAGAAAATCCGTAACATTCTAAAAACCAAAACCACGCTATGCTCAAAAAGAGTTAAATAGTTCTCAGATTGTGCATAGATATCACTCTCAATGATTAAGAGCACATTATCTAGTCTTTGTGAAAACCCTGTCTCCTTTTTCAATATGCTGGTTTTTCCAACTGACCAGCATGATTATGTCTCCAGGGTTGCCAGATTGAAATTCAACAAATTCCCAAGCCGAGGCTCAAAAAATCTCAATATCCATTTTTTTCAAACATAAAATTCCCAAGAATCAATGACGTCATTTAACCACATCAACCTTTAATATTAATAAGTGGCGTGCTGCCTTAAGCGAAAGCAAAATGTGGTATTTTAGCATACTCTTTGAGGTTTCAACTGGTGCATTATTGAGGCATTAGGGGCACCACTGTTGTAAATCATAAAAGTCCCCCCTAGAAGACAATCTCCTGAAATGCTACTGCTAGTGATGATATATTTAAGCAGAGAAATACGTGGCAAAATAATTATAATCACGCCATTTTGCGAAACTTGTGGGCAAAGTAGAGTAGAGGATTGGAAGCTCAAACAGCCAGTTGACAGTTGGAGTCAGGGGGTGTTACCCTCTGCACAAAATGTAGGACCACGCCCCTAATCTTAGAGAAATTCCCTTTTTGACAATAAAGATTCGTATTTTCTACATATAGAATGGTAGATTATGTTAATTATATGTATTGTGGGAACTCTAATTAGGCCTTCTGTCTTTGTTATATGACTAAGAAAAAAAGAAGGGAGACTGAGCCCCAAGCTACTATTCTACAGTTCTGTGCTCTTTTGTCATACAGTCATACATGAATATCGACAAGCTTTTAAGGAGTAGCCTCTAGAATTCCCAAGATTTATCTCTGTTGATTTGGAAAACTTTTAATCCTAAGAAAAATCCCATAGGCTTCACAATTTCCCAAGATCTTGGGATAAAATCCCAAGTCGGGCAACCCTGTAAGCCTCTCCATCTTATTATATAGTTTGAAGTTAACTCTGATTCTTTGAAACAAGCTGTGCGTACATATTGATCAAAATACGGTGCAGTGAGCTCTACCGTTATCTTAAGGGTATACATACTTCCAGTCCATACCCGGAGACACATGTGATCGCACGTGCGCGTGTCCACACACGTGCAAAACCCCCTGCACGAGCGAAAAATCGCCCGTGCCAACATCACTGTCAGCCGTGCAACCGCGCATGCCAAATGGGGACTTTGTTGTCGCAGCTGCAACACTAGTGACTGTCAACTTTTGCTGTATCCTGTTTTATCCTAAATGAGACATTTGACATGCTTCAATAACAAGAAACTCTGTATTTAGAATAGACAAATCTTGGACCGCACGTGTCATTCCAAACAACTAAGAGCAATCGCTCGCGCTGAAAAGACCACACAAGCAATTGACACTCGTGCACCAATTTCTTCCGGGCATGAACTGCACTTCTAATCTCTACACAGATTCAACGATACCCTTCCTCACAAAAACTTTCACAATACGGTGTCATTTTACCTGAGTCCTTCTTGGGACATGCTTCGCATGGATCCCCGTAGTGTGTCCCCATATTGCAGCAGCACCTTGCATAGGTAAAGTTCATTGGAAATTTCTCAGTGCATTCTTCAGTGAGTGGAATTGCTACATTGGTTTCATTTCCCTTTGTATTACTGTCAGAATGGTAACAGAAGCTCTTTCTTGGGTCTAAATAGAAGAGAATACAAAATTACTGGGAAAGTTTGCTGAGCAATTTATGAATGCAACTGAATGAGACTTAAGGTGTTTAAATACTTAATATTTCTCTACGATAAGATTATTAGCCATGACACAAAAGGGTTTCATTGAGGAGGGAATAGCAATCTACACGCAAACAATCGAGTTTCGATTGAGCATACTCTGTTTGCAAACCAACAATAACAGCAACTACAATAACTCATATTCAACACAGTAGATACCACTAAACATTTTCTAAATCAATTGCATGAAATTGTAGTGTCTATAAGTCATAGATGATACTACTACCCATGTTGTGCTAGACGCCCAGTGTGCGACAGAATTCACAAAGGGTGCAGTATCCTTCATGACAGGAAGGCGAATGATGAGCTCTATTTTGCGGTCTTTTAAGGAGCTGCAAACGAATACGATTTGCTACCTAAAGGCTATCACTTCACAATAAGCTAGACGTAAGTGGAAATGAGCCCCGTATTCTCGAGATGAGCCCCCTATTCTTGAGATGGGGCTCCTATATTGAGATGAATCCCCTAATTTTCAGTTGATGGAAACAACATCTTATTACCACAGTCTCATTTTTAAAACTTACCAACACAAAACTTTTGGGGCAATTGGTATTCCACGCCCGGTGGGCATTCACATCTGTATGATCCTGGTGTGTTGATGCACTTTCCTTTAGGCCCACACAAATATGGTGTCTTGCATTCATCAATATCTGGAATAAATTTACCAAAAAAATATTCAGAACTGTAAGGCACAAAGATGACTGCAAAATTGCGTAGTCTAATTAGCGAAACAAAATGGACTGAAGTAAACAGAAGCAATAAAATTGCTATGTTGAATCTCAAAAACCTAACGATATCAAGATACATTATATACAGCATTCATGATTTACTTATGACTCTAAACTATTAATCAAAGTAGGTCCATGTCATGCCTACCAAGCATGCCCCGTCAATTCATGCCTGTAGCGCCAATCTATACATTTACATGGAACATACTACAAAGACAATGCAAATATAAAACTGAAAAACATGGTGATGCAAGCAGTAGATACATATCCACACCCCATGATTCAGTGAACGTAATATAATAAACTACCTTGACAATTTTCCATCCTGTTCAAGAAATACCCATTTGGACAGTAGCACTTTGATCCACCAGCAGTGTTCTCACATCGTCCATTCTTACAGTAGTTGTCAAACTTCTTACATTCATCAATGTCTATGATAATACCATAGACGAACTGTCATAAACATCCAGTATCAAATTGAGAGAGGAGCATAGTAAGTACAGTCGCTTTACAGCATTACTTTCATGTATAAAGACTTACTGCCATCAAAAGTTTCACACTTTGAAACAAAACCTTGAGAAGAATTTCAAAACTCAATACAAAAGGACAGTGGCGTAATCAATGTAAGTTGGGGTTAGGACTAACCCTAGAGGCCCCCAAGATTATGAGGCACTGAAAGGAGCCTGATCTGACTGAAATCCTAAGCGCTCCAAGCGTTTGTGTTACGCCACAGCATGTACGTCATGTAAGAATGGCCCCGTACGGACATCACAACTGAAACACTTATGCAATTTCAAATGAACGTCCTTTTCAAAATCAGAATAGATCAAGCATTTGTACTGCTCGATAAAATCAACGACTCAAGGCCTGAGCTGATAGTGGCAATGAAAGTAGAATGAGTACCTGTAATCATAGTTCCATTTGTAGCAGTACCTGTTCCACCTGGGCATAGTGCTTTATAATCAGCTAAGAAAGAAAGTACTTAACTATTACTGGAGATATTACTATAATTGCTAATTTCTAATACTAACATAATCACTGCTTTAAGAATGTATACAGTTGGTAAAATATATCTAAATAGCATACTAATAAATACTTGATGTAATTTTTGTTTTCTATTCATTGCACCGTGTTTCAAGGCTCTGGTAAATTCTAAGCACATGGGAAAAATCCAAGTATAATGTGGACTGTAGAAACTCCAAAGCCTTTCGATTCACTGCTGGGGGGTATAGAAATAGGAACACTTTCGCATTGAAAAGACATCTTACATGAACTCTTGTCCGGGCAAATTTCACATCTATTTCCCCAGCCTCGGCCCAATCTTGAACAGCAGCAATCACTTTTCATAACAGCGCTGGCTATTGGATTGGAGCATCCAGATGAATTTACAGCAACTTTGTAGCAAGGTTCTCTTCTGTTGTCTGCAAGAGCAAAAAGATACCACTAAGAAAAGTGCTTGTGTGTGTAAATTACTCCCAATACCTACGTAACAAATGAGCTATTCAGAGCATGATATATATCAAGGAGGCACCAACGGAAGCACAAATGCCTTAATTTTACTACATACTCGCGTAAGTAGAAGTGGATATTTGGTATACTGTTTTCAAGTGGGAAAATATTATACATGGTTGCCGTGGAAAATGAAAAGCAAAGTTCCCTGACTTTCCCTGACTCTGCCCTGACTAAAGGGGCAGTGTCCGCCAGGAGGACTTTAGTGGACTACACACATTAAAAGCCACGCCTTCTGTGGCCACGCCCATTTTACCGAAAGGGTGTTCACTATCTAGAGTAACCCAAAATTAATTCCCTGACTTTTCCCTGACTTTTATGCCTTTTCAACATTTTTCCTACTTTTCCAGGTTTTCACAAACTTTTTTAAAAATTAGACGTATGGCCAGGCTTTCCAAGATCTGTGGCAACCATGAGATTGCATTTCAGCAAATTCCAAAACGTCATTTTTCAGGGGTATATTTTGTTTGTTTCTTGACAAAAACGTACGTGACAAAATCATTTAATAAATAAATTTTCCACTGAAAATCCTTAGATCTAAGGAGTTTAAGAAGTAGCACAAACCCTGGTTATGGTGCTGCAATTCTCAAACTAAATTACAACCAAGCACGGTTGAGCTGTTATTCAAAATCGACTGTTGAAGTATCTAAATTGAAGGTGAAACCTACCAATACATGCATTCATCTCTCTGTTTGGCACATATCCTGGGTTGCATTCACACTTGTACATTCCCATCATGTTAATGCACTTTCCATTAGTGCACATACCTGTTGCCTTGCACTCATTGATATCTAGCAAGGAAATGGAACAAGCATTAGCACGGGTAATACTTATGAACTAGATCCGTAAAGTCTAGTGGGTATGCCACAGTCAAAGACGAATCTCAGATGGGCCTCCGCAATAACCTGTTCTGGATTTTCAAAATTCACCGTTCAGACATGACAATTGCAAACATTTGAAAAACACGATTGCAAAAAATACACCTTGATCAGTGGCGTTACGCATTTTAAGGCATCTCAATACAAGAATTAACTGCGCCCAACAAAAAGGGGTCTCGATGGGACCCCAAAAAAGGCTTCCTAAGGCCACCCCAAAACCCCTACTAACCATTGTTACTAACAAACTAATGGATTCATTCGTCCGCTTTTGTTTCTTCGCTACACAAAGGTCGCATTCAACTCAATTCCTTAGGGCCCCGAGTGCCTCCATTATGTCACTATCTTAGGTGTAGGAATCATACACCATCAAGACTCGTGCACTATTCTCTCTACTATGAAGGCATTGAAAACGCTAAGGACCTCTGTTTTCAACAAAATATTGAAACGGTCAAAAGTAACCCAATCTCATTTGTGTCAAGCATTCACCTTCAATGAGGAGAGCGTACTTTTGAAAATAGACTCACTTAACAATTGCATTCCTACATCAATAAAATGCAATCCTTCAAACGCTCTTTGAACAACTTAATGAAAAATCAAACAACAGAAGTTGCAACTTCTGCTATAACTTAATCATGTAAGTTTACTAATTACCTGTACAATTGTTGCCAGTTTTATCCAATTGGAATCCAACGTCACACTCGCACTTGAATCCACCAACGAGATTGATGCATTTGCCATGGACGCATAGCATACCCTTCAGCGCCTCGCATTCATCGATGTCTAATATAAATTCAAAAGAAATATGTCTAAATATTCTGATCGGAATTTTGCTTCAAAAGATGACACATAACTTATGGAAGGAGTCAAAAGTACTTAATTAGAACCACGTTTCAGTATTAAAACTTCTCAAAATGGACTCTCTAAATGTCTACGAATGTTTCAAATAAAAAATGTTCCAGGTGTAGAAGAAATTATCAATATCAAATGGTTTGGATGTTAGTTATTCAGCTAGGTTCCGTATCCTTATCTAATAGAAATCAATCTTCAGAATGGATAGTCATCTCAAGTAAGCAGCCCAAATTACGATATAAACAAACTGAGGCCCCATTCACACTATACCGGATTCACCACATATCGGATTACTTCCTATATCAGATAGGGCTTCCATCCACACTATACCGGATGAATCCGATATGCTCAGTATCGCTTTTGCGGAGTGAAATCACCCCGCTGTGAAAGTGGTATGTATCGGATTACTTTCGATATCGGATCACTTTTGACCTAGTGTGAATGCATGAATCCAATACATCGTCGTTCCGAAAGCTCTCTCTGAGCTGCAGTCAGCTTTGTTTTTGAGCGTCAATCAATTTTCAAGCAGTGACAGTTGCCATGAACAGTTCCTCTAAACAAAAGGCTTAGTGACGTAAATGAAGCGGAGCGGAGTAGTGTGAACAATGTAAAGTTTTGATATCGAATTGGGTCACGAAAGTGGTACAAAATGAATCCGATATGGTGTGAATGGGGTCTGACTGTAATAAGTAAACCACTAAAAAAGTGTTTTACATGGTGCAATACCAACCAACAATCTAAACGTTTGTTAAAAAGAAAAGAGTTTATAATAAAATGAGGCTAAAATGGCCAAAATCTATAGAAAATTTTGAAAATCTCAAGGCTCACTTTTCAAAATGAAGTGTTTTTGAGGGCCAAAATTCGATACTACGCCATTCTACATTCAAAATGTGAAAGACGGAATGCAAATTCAAAAATACATGATTAAGAAAGAAAATGTAACCCATTTTAGCCAGTTTATTTAGTAAAAGCGAAGAAACTTTTAAGAAAATCTCACGCGCAATTTCAGGGAAAGTTAAGAAAATTGAGGCTCAGGTAAAATGATGGGTTTCTTATAAAAAAATCGTGTATGCTAATAAAAACGAAATGAATTCATACCGAGGCAAGACTTCTTGTCTGCAGACAATTGGAATCCAATGGTATCACAACTGCATTCATAGCCACCAACTGTGTTGCTACATTGCCCGTAATTGCATAGAGATTTGTCCTCAACACATTCATTAATATCTAGAAGAAGCAAACATTCAATTAAATACCAGCCACTCAATAGCTTGCGAATTGCAGCAAAAAGCAAAAATCTAGCTACATCCCAATTTGTGACGAAAATCACCTTCACACTAACTACAATATAAGGCATGCCTCCGCAACTTGTGGGGGCGCAGCAAGGGCGCAGCAAGGGCGCTCAAGAAAGAGAAAGTAGGAAACGAATTATAGTACCAACTTCTGGATACTGATAACTGGGAGTGATTCTACGTAGCTCAAAACTCTTAAATCTATGACACCACACTTGCATTCTCCTTAACTTCTGAGATATTAGCACGTCAGGTAGCAGGTATAGCTTTTAATTGTGGTGCTTCATGCTTGTTGAGAAGGCCTGCTATAAGGCATAATCCAAAGAAGACTGGCTTGCACAAACAATATAGCTAAAAATTTAGCACAAAATAAGAACGCCTACCGACACATGTGCGACCATCTCCAGAGAATCCAACTTTACATTGACAAGAGAAACTTCCTAAAGTGTTGGTACACTCTGCATCCAGAGAACAAGTGGAAAGGCCAAGTTTGCATTCGTCAATATCTGAAAAAACAAATATAACATTAAATCAATTTATTGTGAATTGATTTATCATACTGATATATATATTGATTTATCGTCACTCTTTCAGGTAAATAACCTCTTTGACTTCCTGGAAATCTTCTGGTATTATCTACAACCTCTGCCAAAAGTTCTTGAAACACCAATTAATGAGCATAATTTCTGATAAAATAATTTTCTTATCCATGTCGATGTCGAATCACATGCATGTCGAACGACTGAAATCCCCTCCTCCCTAAAAACAATATTGAATTAAGTGTTTGTTTGTCAGAGAAGGGTCTGCAAGTATAGCGACTTTTTCTGTGCCTGTCGACACTGTATATAACAACATTGTTTTGAGGGGGAGAGGAGGGTACTACCAAATGAGCAACAGAAATAGTGCAAGTGTTCTAAGATTTATGGCAGAGATTGTATTTATCATACGCAAAAGGTGGGTGCAAAGTATGCCGTGCGGTAGCGTCCTAGCTAAAGGAAAACTGAATATATTTGAATATAAGTACGACGACGAAAAAATAGCATTTCAGCCTTTCTTCTTTAGATCGGATTCCATTTTACTCGATTATTCCATACTATTCGACAATTCAATACGACAATTCCATAGCTGTTACATGCAAATTGACTCACTCCTATTAAACAAATACATGCATGTTTCTGCCTAACTTTGAGGCATCAAAATTATGTGAAAAATATCAGTCAGAAATAAAGGTCCGAACATTGTCATATATAAGAGTAAGGTGATCACATGTTCAATCAAGACGTGCATAACCGCACTTATAGAACATGCCAAGGAATTGTAAACAACTAATTAGAAAGACAAAAAGAATACCAAAAAGTGCCTAACTATACCTATGCACGTCTTTCCGCTTCCTTCATAGCCTGGCTTGCATTCACACCTGAAACTTCCCACTTCATTCACGCACCTGGCATCTTTATGGCAGCCACCTTTGTCTCCAATTGCACACTCATCAATATCTACAACAAAGATATTCCAATTACGAGCTGAAAATCATGCACAATTTCTTAAACTCGTTATACAAAGGTTTTAGAAAGAACCATGTGATCTTAAAAGGCTCAATACCTTGGTAGAGCAGCATTCGTTAGTTGCATAGTAAATAGTCATTATTCATTAGTCTCTGCAACAATTTATTTTCCTTTGTCTGATATAAATATTAATAATATAAATCTTAAATGCAAAATGAAATGAGAGTCAAAATTGAGTATTAGGCCCAATGCGTATTTTTGAACCTCCAGCAATTCAAATAGAACACATTACCAACCTTAGCCACGTCAATTAACACCCTACTACGGATGCAACCATTGAAAGTACAGTGCCCAGTGAATAAAGCCCTGTCCACACTAAACAAACTAACCTAAATTCACCCAAGATCTCACCTTAAGTGTGGACGCAATGGGGAGAAATCCCTTATTGGGCTTTAAACATAACTACTAGATGACTTCGCCTTGTATTCTATTTGAACCTACGCTGCAAACATTGAATTCACTCCGCATGGCCTAAAATTTTAGCTGCTTTACATAAATATTCCTAATAATTTTCACCTTCACACACATACATGAAACCATCTCAAATTAATATTTCCCCTATTTCAAACATGCACAATGAAAACTCGAGCGAAGTTGGCCGTGCAAAAACGAAACTTTTTAATTTAGCCATAGAATCTTCCCCTAAGTGATTCACAGAAAGTACCATAAGGCTTTGAGATGTCTTGAATTGTTTCCCTAATCTCCTTGCTCATTCGGGCAGAAAGCTTCCAGCCTCCTAAATTTTAATCCCTCCTACGCCCATGTTCATATTGATAACAATTACACAAAATATGACGATTTTAGTGCGCTTTTCTGTTAGTCAACTACAAGAGACCCTGAAAATTTTGATGTCTATCCTAAGTGTCGAAAATCAAGACCGTAGGCAATAAGTACACTTCCTTAGGAGCCTACATGTTCAAAAAGGAAATGCTCAAATTAATCGAAAAATTAAAATTAACTAACAGGAACAAGAGATACTCCATATATTTACCTCTACAAAAGCCTATAAGCAACAAAATCTAAACATTGAAATCTTACCGATACAAGCCATTGCCTGCTTGTTGAGCTTGAATCCTTTGCCACACTCGCACATGAAAGAGCCAGCTGTATTTAAGCATTTACCATTCTGACATGTGCTCTTGTCTTTGCACTCATCAATGTCTAACAAAAAACAACGATCAGATGTTCATTCAATGAAATAAAGCTATAGCTCGTCATGACGCATGCCTCATGAGCTGATTTCTCTTTTCCTCAAATCAGCTGTTCCTCAAAAAGGTAAATTGAAGCAAGCAAATAACCCCCAGGCTCTAATAAATTTTAATCTCAAAACACCAGCGTTCTATTTGCTATCAAGTCATCAAAACAGGTTGAACATAAGCTGAGGCGATACTAACCTACGCATGCCTTTCCGTCTGGAGTAGCTTCGTAACCAGTATTACAGCTACAAACATGACCACCAATAATGTTCTTGCACTCATTTCCTTCTCCGCAAATGTTTGGCTTAGATGTACATTCGTCGACATCTGTGAGGAAACCAAAGGGTTCGTAAGAATTAGAACGTAAAATATGAATTTAAAAACACAACTGCTAAGAGAAGAAAAGTTCTGACGTACACAACGATTGCCGATACTACTATACTTAAAGAATTGAATACTTCTAGCGTCCTAAAGGCAAGAATACTTCTAGTATGTTTAAGTCAATTCAACTAGCAAAACTAGTACCTTTATTGTCAAATGTTAAATGATTGGACAGAATACTTTAAGGCAGACTCACTAACACAATTCTTGTCACATGAAGTTCGTTTCCACAAAGCAAGACGCACGAACAGCTTTGTAAAAGAAATCTTCTAAATGAAAACCACATAAACAAAGAAATCCGAAACAAACCTTCGCAGTTTCTCCCATTTGCTGTTAGCTTGAAACCATCTTGGCATCTGCAGTTGTAGCTTCCGATTGTGTTGTTGCAGATGTACTCACAACCTCCGTTGTTCAGTTGGCATTCATCAATATCTGTTGCGGGAAAGGTTTGGTTGGTAATTAACAAGACTTCACAAAGAGTATATATCTAACTGCGCATCCACACCATCTATTACAATAGGGAAGTGAATAGTTGTAATTGATAATTCTATAAGCCATCTTAATACATGTTGTAGACCATCAGGGGCAGATCTAGAGCTACTACAGTTGCCAAAAGTCCCTGGGACACTCACAAAAATTTGCAAAAAATATAGTACTCTCAGAACTTAAACCATTGCGCTGGGCACGCTCCACATTTCCCCCCTATAATAATGTTGTTCTGTTCCTTAGACACTTGGCATTATTTTGGACGTAGATTTTTTCATTCCCGCATGCAATCTTCTCATAAACTAATGTTGTTCAAGGGGAAGAGGTGGACGGGTGTTAAGTGCAGAATAAGAATAGCTGAAGTGTCTCAGGACTTTTGGAGACTATTGTAGCTTTATTGTCTTTTTCATGCGAGAAGTTGCTTAACACTATTGTTGAATATAGGAAATAATGCCGTTTGGGGGACCGCTGGATCCACCCCTGTAGACCATGATAAAAAGTTCATGGGTAGCTCGAAATCTAAAATATGGGAACCCATTGAGAAAAGATACACTAGTCTAACTTAGAGGGTATGGAGTATATTGTAACGACATGAACTCTTGCTTCGAAAGACTTTGCCATGAAATTCTATGAAAAACTAGGTCAACAAAACACACATCAACACATCATTGGTAAGGGCGTTACTATAAATAGCAACAAAGTCATTAACTCTTTATCGAGATGGACAATATTCAAGTCTAGCATTTCACACTGTTGAAAGATAGTGCAACGCTGTAGAAAATACAATATACAGTTGCAATGTAACGTTTTACAAAGGGAACTGGGATAGTAAGCAGGGTGTACTGCAGTTGAAACTCACCAAGACAAGATTTCATGTCTGCACTCGGCTTGAAGCCTCCTGAGCATGCGCATAGGTAACCACCAATGAAATTCTGGCATCTACCGTACCTGCAGATGCCAGGGACTCGTACACACTCATCGATGTCTACAAAATGGAGTCAATGTGGTGAGAGTTAAACACATGTCTTCAAAGACTACAATAGAGTACCAAAGTGTAACGTCACGAAAATTCTACTTTAGAATATTTCAATTTTGGTTTTAAATTCTGAAAAAGCTGTTTTAAATAGCTATTAGTGACAAATTTCACCTCGATTTGAGAAATAATGACCGAAATAAAGGCAATTGAATAAGGACATAGTTCTTATCAAATCACTGTATTTTGAGCCTGGACCTAAACGTTAAGATCAAGGACGAAAATACAGTGGTTCGTATGGCAAGTCTCCTGTCATTATATGGCCATACTTCATCCCATTTTGACACCATTCACTTAAAATTTTCAACACATGCCTATTTTGCGCTGCTCTTTCACTCCATTCTTATGATGTCATCACTTTGGTACTCTATAGCCAGCATGTAGAAGTTTACTAAACAAGATAACTTAATGAAAGCCTCTGTCAATATAAACTACTGAGCCAAATATCTTGCGTATTTAACAGAAGGAGTTAAAAAGCCGCTAACTAGAAAGATTGGAAAATGAAACATGAGAAGTCTTACACAACGAAGCATTGAAAGGTTACTTACAAATAGGACGGTCATACTTTGACATTACTTTTCAAAATTTTTGACGAAATAAGATGAATTTTTGGCCTAATTCTCACTTTTACATATACCTGTGTCAACCATTCCTAATTTCAACGCAGAAAAATACAAAACACTTCCAACAATTTTATTCTCCAAACGTTTAATTGAAAAGCAACAGAAAATATTTTCATAAAATGCCTGATAGAAAATTGCACTCTTTTGGAAGGATTTTCCTGGGAGGCAAAAAGACTTCATTCCACCGATCTTGCAGTTGTCTGAAAATTTTATAGTACCACCGAGAAAACGGCAAGTTCTTGACAGCCTGAGTAACACAACTTGCCAAGAAAAATATAAGCTTTCCTGGCTAAAAACTATAAAGTAAATATACCAACGCGCTCTGCTTTTGACTTTTTTGGCAGCATTTAATACTCTTGACTTTATTCCAGAAAATTAAAAATTTTTGACTTTATTTTGACCAAATTTGGCTTTCAGACATTTCGACCGCCCTACTTATAAGACGCAAATTTTCGATCATTCATAGAAATTGTGACTGATAGTTTTACGTCTATAGAGGTAAATAAAGTCCTGAACAGTCAGAAGCAATGAAAATTTATATCGAACACGGTTCATGGTGACATTTCCAGGTTCTTCACATAGAATGTCCGTTGGTCAAAAATTGCTAGTATACCATAAACAATCTTTGAAGTACAAACAAACCTTCACAATCGATTCCAGCACCCATGACTTCAGTTCCGGCCGGGCATTCACATCTGTATGAGCCCTGCGTGTTGATACACCTTCCGCCCATGCACGGCATTGGATTTGATTCTGTGCATTCATCGATATCTGAAAGATTAAAAACAAAAAAACAATGCAATTAAAAGTCGTTAGATGCTTCATTGTTTTGAGTACCAACGTCTGATATTTTCGCGGCAAATCGTCAAATGCATATCCATGCTAATACAAGACTAGGTATTTCATAAATAATGTATGAACTAATAATGAACATCCAGGAGAGCCAATCAGATTTGCCAGGTCCAGAATAAGCTTGGGGATGAGACATTTTTCCAGAAAAAAGCCAAATTAAGCCAACTTCTAGCTCTAAGGAAAATCAATTTTTCAAAGCCAAATTGAAAAGGCCGAATTTCTGAAATTTGGTTTAGAAAAAGCTAAGTCGCCAACTCTAGAGCTAATAGAGATTCAGTTTTTCACTGTACAAGAAAAGTACGCTTTGGGAAGAAGGACAAGAAAATTAGCTCTCGCTAAGCAAGCTGAGATGCTGAAGAAATCAAGACTGTATTACAGAATGGCCATTATGTACTACAGACTGTACTACAGAATGGCTATGCAAATGGAATGGTATATGTGTTGGGGATACGAATCCTTCAAGTTCACACGTTAGTGTTCATTCCCCAAAGGGAATCAAAGAGCATGTGTTGAAGGTATATTTTCAGTTTGCTTGATTGAGGACAGTAGAAACGAGAGTAAAATATTCGTCAAACCGCCTAATGTGGTGACAGATAAAATTTTTCTTCAATGGGATAGTGCATGGCTCGCGCATGTCATTAGATTCCCAGGCCAATGATTGGTTTTCAACCTCAATTGTTTACAAATATGTGTAAAAAATAAGGGCGATCTTCGGTATCCTTAACAAATACCAGCACAAAGCAAAAGGAGGGTGAATTGTGGCTCTAACACTTACCCATACACATTTCCATCATCATTGAGTTTCTGTATCCTGGCTGACACTCACAGCGGAATGAACCTGGTGTGTTAATACACCTTCCAGGCCCACAAATACCTTTTGCAATCTTGCATTCGTCAATATCTATAAAGAAACAGTGTAGAACGTATACATCATAGCCACTATGGCCTAGTTGTGAAGCATGAATCTGCAAATCTTCAACGAAGGAAGGGCTTCAAAAGTATGAATGAGCAGTTAATGCTAAAGGTATGTTCATTACAGCGTCTATTTGCAATGCTCTCAGTAAAAAAATCACTGAATATTTATCAGAACTTTCTCCAATGGGCAAGGGGAACGTTTTCACCCAATCAGCTTTCTTGTTGACTAAAAAGGGATGAGTTGATTGGCTGAAGAAATTTCCCCCCTCGCTATCCCATGGAAGAGAAAAGAACAATGCGGACAAACGCGGACAGGAGGGGGGTTTAGCTGCACGTGGTCACCCTTGTAGGTGCAGTTTATAGGGGCATAGATGCATTTAAAGGTCACTCTATAATCATACCGTAGATCCTCGCACAAGCCCCCCTGGGGGCTCATTTATTTTTTGAATTTTTACAAGGGGTCTTATGCAAGGGGGCACTCAAAGTATTTTTCTAGTATTTGGTATTAAATTATATTTAGTATTAAAGTATTTGGTCATATTCCATTTGAAATTGTTCTACCAATAAGCTACTTTTTCACACTACAAATACAACTAATAGGGCATTTTCTAAAGGACATACGATCTTTCGTTGATTAATGCTACTTTTTCTTTCGTAATTCTATAAAGCACCAATAAAGTCTCAAATAGCTACAGTCACATGCTTGGGTGGCAGTTTATTCTAGGGGGCTTATTAAAAATTTGAAGTTCTACGGTGAGAGCTTAGTCGAGGGGGATATACGGTATTCCTTCGTTAAAGATTGAAAAATAAAGAGCTAAACAAGAAATATGTGTATTATGAGTGCCCTATTCAAAGAGCTTTCATCTTTTCATATTTTTGCAGCTCTTTAATTGTCTTCCAACTCAGTGTACGCATTGACAGGGGGAAGAAGGTTGGTAAGCAAAAAGCGGATAAGTATGGATAAGGGGAGGGAGGGGGTTTGAAAACTGACAGAAGTATGTGGACATCCTTTGTGAATGACCCCCTAGAAAGAGGTCTATCTAGAAGAGATCATGCTACGTCAGTTTATAAATGTTTTATCTAGAGTGGCAAGCAGTAACAACTGAATACTGTGCTAATTACTGCCTAGCATTCATAGATCTAAAAATGTCATGATACAATTCAATAAAATGAGACAGTCTAAAACTGAAAACAACAAAACATATACTCCATCAACAACGAGCAAATAGCTTGCTTTCGCATATGCATACCTTCACAGGCTTTTCCTCGAGCATCGACATCAAATCCTATGTCGCAAATGCATTTAAAGGATCCTTTCGTGTTGACGCACTTTCCGTTTTTGCACATTCCAAATGCACATTCATCAACATCTGGAGGCGAAAGAATGGAGTATAAAAACGATTTCCTCTATACTAGGCAAAATACTGCAAATACTTGGCAAAAGCTCATGACCCATGCATTGAGAAGATGAAAATAATCTATGTATGTCGTCACAAACAAACGTCTTTTACAAGCAAGCAGAGCTAAGTCCACGTGTACGGCAATTCTAATCAAAAGTCTTGTAATGCAAAAAGCAAGGAAACTATTGCATATACCATAAAATGACGAATACAACCCCACCCGAAAATAACTACCCTGTAAGCTAACTCAAATATCCTTCAGAATAAAAGCTCCCCAAATATTAGCCCAGTGTTCAAATTTGGGATTCAGTCTGCATAGTTAGGACAATGAATGACCATCGATAGAGCATATATAGAGCTCCTGTATTTACTTTTGTCCTTTTGTGAAGCTTAACGCATTAAATGTTCTTATTAGTCTCTCTGATTGGACACCGAATGGCCATTTTTTGACATACTAAAGTCACTTGTTAACCCAAAAGACCATCCGAATGTAAGTCCGCCGAATATAAGCCGGATTTTACGGTAAAACGATGTGACAAATCCCATATACCTATCTAAAGAGCTCTGTATAAGCGCCCCAATAACACAATGCTCCTTTATATTATACGAATCAAATTAAAATAAGAGATGATGAAAGACTGATAATACTTACCAAGAGTTCCAGCAATGCAGAGTTCATTGTAAGATGCTGAAAGCGCGGTAAAATATATCAAAAAGACATTTGAAAAAAAAGCGTTTGATATATAGAGCATGTTCACTTTCCACAAATCAGAACATATGAATAGATATCGTACGTATGGATAAAGAAATACATCGGTACCGAATTATAGGGAGCTTTCTACATGGAAACTACCGGATTGCATAAAGAAGAAGTAACGCATATTTTGAGGAAGAAAGGATCTTCAAATTTTTATGTTAATTATTTTAAAGAAGTCAGCAGAACTTTTTAAACTTTCGAAATGGTATTATCTGCCTAAAATGTTATGATACAATTGGCTCCAATTCCAAATCACTTACGGCTGTTCTTGAAAGGACAGATTTCGCAAGGTGTTCCCCAAGCCTTTCCAACAACTGAACAACAACAGTTCCTCTTTGTTTGGTTTCCAGGGAAAGCTCCTCTGCAGCTGTCTCTGGTGAAACTCTCATAGCAAGCACCCTTCCTTGTATCTGGAGTTGAGAATCAAGTAACAATGAGGCTCAAGGACATATGACATAGAGCTACATCATCTTTGCCATGATTAGTCAATACGTTTTCTCTGCCCACCAAAATCTCGGTTTTGGTGAGCAAAACAACGTATTGACCAATCATGATAAAGATAACGTAATGGTCTTGTCACGTGATCTAGAGTCCTATCACATGCAAAGGTCAAGATGAAGTATGGACTAAAAGACCACTAGAGTCATTTTACAACAGGTATCGTGTCCCGCTTGAAATGAGTAATTTAAAATGAAATGAATACAAAATTTCAATAAAATCGAATTCGATGCAACATTCTCAAAGCAGCAATGAAGATTCAACAATCTTAACTTTATGCTAGATACTGGCTAGATACATTGAAGCAATATTTCTTAATAACTTCCATGGCAAAACACAAAGAACATTGACCTGTATTTCTGGAGTAGACTGGCCACAACATTGTGGTAATTGTCAGCTCCGCAACTGCTAAGAAGGCAGTCTACAACACCACCAAGAGTCTCCCATATACAGAGCCTCCCATATAAAGAGCCTCACATATAAAGAGCCTCCCATATACAGAGCCTCCTGATCATGGCTATATCTCATAGACCTGCCTCAATTACCCTAGTAAGTGTTGCTTATGTAGAACTCTCCTTATTTTTCAAGTGTTCTCTACAAATACTTCATAAATCAATCATTCTAAATGAAACTAGCAACATGACATATTTTAAGAATCACTTTCATATCTTATAGGTAAAATGGCGTCAAATAGTTGTTTTCACTACATTAGAATAGCGCTATTGTGCGAGCTCAAAAGAGATTTTTAGAAAAAGTAAAATTACCATATCTCATAAACTGTGACGTTAAAGGAAAATTCTGACCTCAAAATTGTATTTAGTGGGTCAAAATACATACAAGTCAGTGAAGAAAACCTGAGTAGCAAAATCACTGTTGATCAGTGTACTGTAAAGTGAAAAAAGTGTTCAAATACAGCTATGAATCTCCCAAATGTCAATCCTGGTAAAGCGTGAAGCAATCATAACCAGGACGTTGATCTAAACGATTATGAATATTACATAAAATCACAATAATCATACCGAGGCAGTTTCGTTTTGAATCATCCAAGGTGTAACCAGTTGGGCATACGCATCTAAAACTACCAACTGTGTTCTGGCAAAGACCATTGTTGCAGACTTGACTAAAGATTTTGCACTCATCGACATCTATAACGTAGAGTTCTACATCGTTACAATAGGACATAGGCCTTCTAATCCATGATTTATTTACAATGCTAATCTCAACAACCAATAGATTGTGTAGCAAGAATAAACAGCAGCACTATTTTAAGCAGATCTCAAAGAATCAACACTTAAAACTCAAAGATTCTGATATTGTGAAGGACGATCGGAATATAAGTAAATCTGGCTAATTACTTGTGAAAAACCAATTTAACTTTAAGTCGTGGTATGTAATTGTAATATTTAATTCATCTTGAGGATGATCAGATACTACTTGAACCGTTAATATTGAGCCAAAATGCACAGATTCCCATGCCAGATCGGATACAACATACGTAACATTGTTTGAAAATGAATGGATGAGTTGCTTAACCTTGGCAAGTATTTCCCTTTTTAGCGAAGCCTTTCTTGCAATCATCCTTATCTCTTCCACCATTCTTGTCTACAAAAAAAGCATATAAAACTTTGAAAGCATTAAAAAGTGTAATCCTATTGAGTAGACAATATACAGGGTTTCGACGCTTTTTCCACCTCAAAATGAATGACTTTTAAGGAGGAAAAAGGAGATTTTCTAGCAATTTCTAAGAAAAGTTTGCTCGATTATGACAAAAGCCCACAATAATTAAGACGATTTAAGCCGTTTCCATACCGAAAAAAATCGACCATATCAATCTATTCCATAAAGTAAAATTGAAAACCAAATAAAGTAGAACTTTCCAACAAGAACTTTTTCAATACACTTTCATGAAACTCTGCATACTCGCTGCTCTTTCACAAAAATACCACAATTGCTTCTAGAAATATGCTTCTTAAGGAGATTTTACTAAATTTGACAACAATTAAGGATTTCTAAGGATTTGTAAGGATATTTTCTTTCATTAACGAGTTTTAAGGATTTTAAGTGGGGCGTGGAAACCCTGAATTTAAGACGTGCGCATCACCTGGCTTTCTAATTGCATAACATAGCCGAGAAATCGGTAATGTAAAATACGTTATTGACTGTTCTACTGATCAGGATACACTGAACATATACTAAGTACAATACAATAGTGAAAACGCTAAAATTACCTGGACATGTTTCACATGGGCTTCCCCATGCAACACCAAAGGTACTACAGCAGACATCCTTGGTTACCTCGCCATTGACATTGTTCTCACAAACGCCATTATTCCGCTTTGTCCAGCATTTGCCAACACGAACATCTAGAAAATAACAATTGCATGGAATATAAAGACAATCTCTAGCGCTCCACTGTTTCATTTCATTTCATTTCATTTCATTTCAAAATTTTTTACGGCTGTAAGAAAACATCATTATCAAATAAGCAAGGGTGTCAAACATTGCAAAGCTAACCGGAATATCAATACACCATATAGTTTGGAAAACTATATGAAAAGAGAGCTAAGAGCACTTGTTGGGAACCTATGGGTCGCGAGCCAGATGACTGCATAACTACACCTGGTGATTGCATAACTACATCCGGTGGCTGCATAACTACATCCGGTTACTGCATAACTACATCTGGTGGCTGCATGACTGCACCCGGTTCCTGCATGACTGTATGCGGTTCCTGGATGACTGCATCCGATTACTACATGATTGCATCCGATTACTACATGACTGCATCCGGTTACTGCAGCCAAATAACTGCATCCTTGATCACTGCATCTGGCTCTCTGTCTCGCAGACAAATCTTAGCAGACATTCTAACAAAGCATTGCAAAACAGCGAATATCTCAAGAAAATATTTCCGAAGTTACCGAATCAGATTATATTTTCGGTTCCACGTGACACCAAAATCCAATTGTATGGCTCTTATGGCAATGCATTTAAAATATGAGAATTTCATGGCTCTCTCGGCCAAAAAGGTTCCCGACCTCTGACTAAGAGCATTGAAGTATAAAGTCAAACCTGGGCAGTGAAATGGAACAGGTGAATAGGATAAGCTAAGGTGAACGGATACGAATAAAAGGAAAGAGAGATGAATAGGCAATGAAAGGTAAGGCCAGGGAAAACACTATAAAAAACAAATCCCAAAAGCTACGCAAAGGTATAACTAAATATCAAGTAATTGCCAAAGACTATGCACAAACCTCGGCAAATTCTTCCTGTACTATCCAATGTATGGCCTTTTTCCGTGCATTCACATTTGAAGCTGCCGGGAGTGTTTACACATTTGCCATTTTTGCATGGGCTGCTAATTTCACACTCATTCACATCTAAGCACTTCCCAGACGACCTGCTGTACACGTATCCTTTGGGACATTCACATTCATAGCTTCCATTTGTGTTCTTGCATATGCCATTCATACAAACCTCTGGAGTGTCAACACATTCATTGACATCTGAAAGAAGGAAGTTCTTATAAGCTACTTATGAAAAAATTGTCAGCGAATAGGTGTAACTGCCGGAGTGAAAGGATGAAGGTACTTTTCGGTAACAGTGGGTGAAATAATCTCTGTACCTTTACCAGAAAACCAAATAGTCAACTCTCCAGATAGAAAGAACACCCCCTATAAAACCTGGCCAAACTCCAAGAAGCATTATACAGTCCGACAAATATCAAAATGCCTTTGATGAATTCGTCTTCTGACACATCGAAGCCATCTGCATTTGCTGTTACCTCTCCGAGAAAGCACATGGTATCCCAATAACAAGAAGATACTATACTAGGCATGCAAAATCCTAAAAAACCTGAAAAATAGAAAGAAAATCTTCATAAGTTCTTACCAATACAAGTCTTTCTGTCCTTGCCATTCCTATATCCAGCGCTGCAAGCACAGAAATAATCACCCATGGTGTTGACACAACGCCCGTTGCTGCAAACACCTAAAATCATCCCGGCATTGTTTTTGCATTCATCAACGTCTGGAAAAGAAATCGGACGATTTGAGACAAGCGGAAAAATTACACGTTGCAATGTAGTAGCGACCCAGAAAATTAAATCACGTTTTTATGGTCCACCTAATAATAAGTGGCGGATACACATAGGATCTAGGGACATGAACACGTGAATAATTGCATGACTTTGTATTATATGCCCCAAGAAATTCCAAATACAAAGTCCGGTGTAGCGCCCATTTCCCTCAATAAGCAAAAGCATCCATACTTGCGCTATGACCCTACTGCAAACAGAATCTGTGATATTTCATATGAAAAATAGGCACTCCTTCACCTATTAACACAAATAATGCGACATACCTTCTTTGCAAGATACCATTCCTTTGCATGGACACATTTTCTTGTACTCATCTGTTGACAAAAGAAAATAGTAGAAGATTCGGTTGTCCTAATGCATCCTTCGTGTATCAAAAGCGAGTCAATGAGTTGTCCCAATTACACTCTGCTTTCCTCGACCTCCCCATACAACAATTATGTAGAAACCAAAATGCTTCAAGGCGTTGAATTCACTGCAAAATTATTCTATAGCTTTTAAGTCAGAAGCTAATGACATTTCAACATCTCTTCTGAAGATCAGTCGGCAGTAAAATTCGGCTAAGAGCTACAGTGAAACCTACTTATGGTAGCCATTCTACACAAATATAATCGTACGTAAATTAACTGCAGGCGTTGGTAAATTGATGGCAATTGTGGCAGGCTACCGCTCTATACAGGGTTGCCACCGCTGTATCAAGACAAAATTCCGTAATTTTCCCTTATTTTTTCGTGAAATGCTACTCATTTTTTCCTGATGTGGGGTCTGGGAGTGCCTTGACCCTATTTTTTGCAGTTCAACTTTTTGTTCCACAAAATGCGGAACCGCACTTCAAAATAATTGAACAGGACAAAATGCTACGTACAAGGGAAAAATTTGGCAATGGTCAAACTCAACTGGATGCGTGAGTGAGCACAGAGAAAGTTACCTCTTCAAAATGAAACAATAGTACCTCTAAAACTTCCCTGATTTTTCCTTGATTGTTCCAATATTTTTCTTTCTTCCTTGATTTTCCCTGATTGAAAATAAAATTCCCTGTTTTTCCCTAAATTCCTTGTTTTTCCCTAAATTCCCTGATTTGGTGGCAACCCTATCTATAGAGGTGGCGGCTAAGGCAGGCTTCACTGTACTTCTAGAGCAATCTAGAACAGGAAAGTGGAAAATGCTACGGGGCTCATCTCAGCAATAGCTGTTGAGTTCACACAATCAATAGCTAGTTTTCACCATACCACTTCCTTCCAAAGGACATCCTTGGCACGGCTGGCCCCAGCCTCTTTGGCCCATGGGCTCCATTCCACAACAGCATTCAGTTCGAGTTAGCTTGTTCATCAATGGCATTGCACACATTCTACCATCAAACTTTGCAAAACATGAGCCTTTCACAGTGTCTACGAAAAGGAAATGTCGTTAAAGATATTGATAGTGGGTTTGGATGACATGGAGTCCAGGGCTATTTGGCAAGTAGAGCCACTCAAAAGCAGCAAAAAGGAAGTTTCGACATAACGTGAACAGTACATGACAAAACTTAAACTACATTAAATAAATGTCAGCAATCCCATATTAATATGTTTGGATGACATGGAGTCCCAGGTTATTTGGCAAACAGAACTACTCAACAGTA
>OLMO02000294.1:8952974-8973996 GCA_900291935.2 Cassiopea xamachana | reverse complement strand
ATATATATATATATATATATATATATATATATATATATATATATATATATACATATATATATATATATATATATACACACACACACATACACACATACATACATATAGACAAATATATATATATTTATATGTATAAACACTCTACTTGATATATTTTCTTCCAAAAGTAAATAGGACACCCAAAACTGAAAATAATCCACATTAATTCTCCGAATCTTCACATTCTTGAGTGCATTCTCGAAACGTGCTAAATATCAGTCATATTTAAGGATATTTTCACAGTTTCCTTTCCACTTGGAAAAGTGGCTCAACGCATATAGATCAAAAATATGTAAATCCCAATAAAAATACCTCAACTCCTAACACCACGTTTTTAAATAGAAACTGTTTTCTCACACCAGCTTATGGTTATATTAGACTACCTGTGTGTCCAAGACTATTAGCAATTTTAGTGCATCAATAGTGTTTCCTCCCACATGACACATATCAGGCAGGACCTCCTAACGACACAATCAGAACATGAAACAGTTTGACTATAGGACATACCAAGCTCGCATCTTCGACCAGAAAATCCATATGGACAAGAACATCTGTTGGGAGAAATGCATCGTCCATTGTTGAGACAACGCAGTCTGCACAAGGCTGTGAAAAGATAATAGTTTTGTTACAGCTCAATTCAACTTACAAAAACATCAGGATAACAAAAACTTGCAACTACAATGGGCTTCGATCCATGAAGCAGGCATGTAGCTGCAGGGGCACGGGGGGCAACGCTTCCCCAATATCATTATTAACCTGGATATTTACATAACAAAATACGGCTTTTGCGCCTCCACAGTGATCGTACAGGAAGATTTTGCCCATCCAGAACATTTCCTCCAGTTACGTGCTTGCAATGAAGTCAAGTACACGTTTTTTTATAAGAAACTACGATCGGCACCTAGCGCTAAAAGTTTCCTAATTAGTTTCTCATTTTCGAGACCAACTCACCCTATTGTTTGAAAATCGAGCATTTCTGGGTGGATATAACCGCTCAACGTCACGATAAATGTCCAAACAGATCAAAACCACAAGTTACATACTCTTTTTCAAACAAAAATCGTACAAATCAACGAGTGAAAGCAATTCAATTTATTCTTTTTTAGAAAAATTGATATTGTACAGTTTCTCAATTTTTCTTGAGCAAAGTACTAGAGTTTCTCAATTTTTGACCAGCCTCGTACTCGTTTCTTATAAACCAGTTTCTTATAAAAAAATGTGTAAATCAGTATTGCATCCACAAGTGGACCAAAGTACAAAGAGAGAAAACATATATCACAAAGCCACTGTGCAGGAGCAGAAGGGACGGAGTAGATTTCACTCAAGACATCAGCATACCCATAGCAATTACAATATTATTATATATTACGTACGTTTTTCACAGTATCTCCCAACAAATCCGCGTCTGCAAAGACAGCCTTGTTTCCGACATTGGCCTCCGTTCCGGCAAGGATATCGGCATGCGCCAAAGCCTTCAACAAGAATGAGATATTGAATCATTGCAACAGAAAAGATAGTATTCATTTAACCAGAACCTCAAATCTTTGAATGAAATTTTCATTTTTTAATCAAGAAAGAAAATTTTCTTGCCGAAAGCCAGCAGGAACTCCAACCGGAAACAAGCAATGAATATAGGGCTTTCGGAGAAGGGAAATGATGAGTATCCAGTATGGAAATGTCTACTCTCTGAGAAATGTACAATTTATAAGTAAATTCAGTTTACAATGTCATGGTCAGTGTTCGATGTTCCACAATTCGTTCATACTCACTTTAACGTCTCAATGAGTGTTGCTTAGCAGCTGCTCTATAGTAGCAATAATTCAACCTTGCTCAAAGTTCAATTTCTTTAGGCCCTTTTCTAAGCTCCATGGTGTTGCACCCATAGCTCCCACTGCTTTGAATACTAATTCGTGACTATATCCTTTCTATATACGTTGCATGCTAGTAATGAGTGGTATATATATATATCTCTTGTTTATCCTTGTATGCTTTCCTAAGGTTGACATCTAAGGGACTATGATCTAGACTATTTAAATAGTTCTCTTTCTAAAGCCAAATTATAATGTTAGGTTTGCAATCACAATTTCCGTCATATGATCCTCGTATCTTAAGGGTTTTGTCCAAGTATGTATGTATTATATACATTTTCTTTGGGGTACATTTTGTATCCAAAGGAATAAACCGAAGTCGTTAGCAAAGAGCTTTATCCTAATGGTGGCCACTTGATAATTCACAATAAAACCGCTGCATATTCAACAACTAGGTCGCGCAACTAATTAGGAAGCAAGAAAAAGGTCTATTAACAATGACGAAGTTAATAAATGAAAAAAATAGAATTTCTTTCAAAATTCATTACCAACCAGAAATAATAACATTCCCAAGAGAAAGCAATAAATATTAGAATGAATTGCTTGTCAAGCCGAATGATTTTGGCCTAAGCCTAATGAGATAAAGCTACCACACCAACGATGGTCCCCAATATTGGGCAGCCGCTGCCAAATCGCATTATATTAGATAATGGGCCTAGTGTTTTTGTAGGAAAGTGGTGGTACCAATGCTATCACCAGCAACACACAAATGGATTTAAGGAGTGTATCAGGTTAGAGTGCAAAGCAGTAAATACATTGTAGCATATGCTGCAGGTTTGAATAACTCGAAGTCTGTCTTATTTTACACACATTCACTAAAAGTAGCCAGCAAGTCAACCTATACTTCACATATCTACTCCACTCTTCAACAGGTTCGTGGTGGGACTACTAGCAAGCTTGCTGCTAATAATGAAACACAAAGTACTGTTTACATCATTTGTGCCGGTGTGAACTATGATACCCCAAATGTATACGTGTGCCTATAATGTCTGCGCCAGCATCACTGTCCAATAAGCAATCGCACAATCCGAAATGAACTTCGTTGTCACAACTTCAGAAGTAGCGGACTGTCCTTATTCGTATTCATGACTCTGTAATATTCTATTTTAGCCTAAATGAGACATTGGACCTACTTCAGATGCTTGGAACTATTTTTCATCGTGTTTGTACTTGAGATAAACAGATCTGGGATTACACGTGCAAACCTAGCCAATGCAGAAGTATCCCTCATAAGAACAGGAGCATCCATAGGAACAGGAGAATGTCCAAATTGATGCTCTTGCATCATTTTCTTAAAGGCATTGATGATAGCGAAAGGATCAAAATATTTCCTTCTAACCAGAAACTCCTACTAATCCAGTGCTTCTCAATTATTTCTTGCAAGGCCCTTATGGCAAGAGAAAATATTTCGTGCTCCCCAATCGCTATAAATAAGACCATTATCTATGAAAATTGTGAATTTATGTCTGTTCCCCTTGGAGCATGCACGCCCTCTCTAGCAATGCATCGCACCCCGTTGTTTGAGATACGCTGTACCAATCAGAGAAGACATCTTGGTGCTCGAGTATGAATTATAAAAGCAATGACTTCTCTTCTGATACTCAAAAATGGGGTCAATCTCATTTCAAATATTTGATTGAATGCTTCAAATTGGTTCATGGAACACTTACCTGGCTGTAAGTGTGAACACGATGGCCCAAATGTGTTCCTTCCACATTGACAGAGGTTGGGACTTCTGCAGATTCCAAAACCGCAATTGGTTCGGCAAACAGCTGAAGAAAAGTCATGCTCAATCACTCTTCATTCATTTAAGCAAAGTTACAATGGGGCCTTACAAACAAAACGGTAATATAAGGAATGACAACAAAAAAACGGCATTTGTAGAAATAATAATAACAATTAGAATGTAACAACCAAAGCAAGCCAAAAGATAAAAAGTGATAATTGCAATGATAACAGGCCGTTAAACTTAATGCATTCTACAGAAGAAACAAAGTATTAGTTCATAATTGGAATCCCGATAATAAAATGCCTGTTCAGATTTTTATTGGTTTAACTTTACACGTTCCGATAAACAAGCTTCTACGTGCCACATGTAAGATGAAAACACGATGGAATCATTACATGATACATCTAACGTAAATCAATGGTGACCTAGTGCAGGGATGATCATACCTTGCGTACAAAGGCCATTTTTATCTAGCCTCCAACCAGGGCAACACTGTCTTCGGAAGCCTGAGCCACAAACATTTGGTCTGAAATGTAATGAGACAAAAATTTCTGAATACACTGCGAAGGAGTGTTCGCTTAAGGAGCTCTCAATTAAGGAGTGGCTTACCAAAACGACGATTAATCATCTACAAAGCAAACCCGTTCAAAATTATTTGTATACCAGGCTATATTTAACGCAATCCTGTGGATTTTTGCCGAAGAATTTCTCGTAATATTGCTAGCACAGTTATCATAACGGGTCGTTCATCAACATTTGCAAAAACTCCCACGCTAATAGGTTACCGTAATACTAAGTCCAGGATATGAGCATCGCTATCTACAAAATTTAACTTTTGTTCTTAAAGAGGTAGGTTCTTTAATCATAAAGGGTGGGCTTAAGTTTAATAGAAAAAAAGAAAGCGTTTTGTACTGCTTGCTTAATACCACACTCAGCTCTACTTTCACTTTATTACGGAAAAACGTTTAGCAATTAGATCTATAAACAAAGCAAGTCGAATTACACTACTTTATCTCATATTCATAATTTTTACTTCATTTTCTCTGTCTGCAATGAAATTAAATGTTGATCATATCAACCACTGCGAAGCAATGACAGCAGACAACTCTACCTCAATCATGGGATTTCATTTAAGATAGTTGAAAAGGGAAAATGCTAAGTCCCATATCACACAACAGTGACATAGGTAGACAAAAGATGATGGTCAGGCCAGAAAACAGGGTAGGCTAATGCATTCTAGATTAGAATCGTGTACGTGCATAAAAAGGCTCCAGATATTCACGTCGGCGAATTCTGTTCAATTAGGCTGATTGTCTCAAAAGAGACTAAGACTATACACAATATGTTCCAAGAGTTCAATGTACCTAATGGATTGGTTATTACATCAGATATCCAACATAACAGGCAAGCAAATGTTAGCAATAAACTAATCGAATGTTGCATGCAATTCCATTCAACTTCTATTGCATAGCAAATACAAGCATTTTTTATAAGAAATGAGTACTAGGCCGGTCAAAAAATTTAAGAACTCTGGTACTTGTTCCAGAAAAATTAAGAAACTACACAATATCAATTTGTCTAAAACAGAACACACTGGCTTGTCTCTACTCATTAATTTGTACGATTTCCGATTGGAAAAGACAGTAACTTGTTATGTTGATCAGCTTTGACATTTTTCGTGACGTTGAGCGGTTGTATCCACCCAGAAGTATTCAATTTTCAAACAATAAGGTGAGTTTCGATCTCGAAGATAAGGAACTAATTAAGAAACTTGTGATACTAGAATGCTAAAATTTTGAAGTCATATTAAGAAACTTTTAGTACTAGGTACCAGTCCAAGTTTCTTATAGAAAAAACGTGTACTAGCAATTGACTGCAGATGAAACACAATACTCAAGGTAAAACCTAGCGCACACAGGCGACTTTTATCGTAGGCGGGCGACTTTTATCGTATGCGACTTTTATCGTAGGCGACTTTGTCACAAGCGATTTTTGATACAGGGGTTTTTAGTCACCGGCAACAAGGTGTATATCTCCAGCATGCTAGATTTTACAATTCTTTGCTGATGAAGATTGCTACAAAACCAACTCCGCACGCAAGCGACTTTTATTGCCAGAGACAAATATCAGTCTCTAGCAACAAAAACCGTCTGTGTGCGCTAGGCTTACAAATCTCCGAGGTCCATAAAAATGACTCTGCCTTTACTTCAAAAAGTCCTAAATCATATCTGGATAGAGGGTTCCATTAGCAAATACAACTTTTCCTATTTTGTAGGGAGAGATGCTAAGACAGCAGACACTGCCCAAAAAGCAACAATTTGTTTTTCAAGACGCGAACAAAGAACTCTTTATGCCTCCAGGAATTTGTTAATGTCGTAGATGAGTGGTCATTGAAAAGAGGCTCTCTAATGCAAACCAACATAAATTGGATTGAATGGCTAATCGGATGGGAAATGAAATTGGAAAGAAAGCTTGCATTGATATCTAAGCACTAACAACAGCCATCGAATACATCTCTGTCATACACAATTGATAGCTTAAACAAAATAACTGTTTGATCTTTGATGAATGGGATTCCTATACAAGATGCAGAGCGAAGGTAGGAGATTGAATGCGAATGAAAACAGTCGGTTTCAAATCATTTGCACGTCTAAAAAGGTCCATACATCGAGAAAACAGCGGAGGTCAGTCAACAGGAAATCTGTCTTTTTCTCAGCTATAAGATTTTCAAATGTGTTTTCCACTAGCAGCAGGGTACTACGTGAACTTTTGCAAAAGAAGTCTTTGATTCTTTACACGATATCCCTGCTTGCACTAATTCAATGCAGCCGAGGAACACACAGCGCAGATATTGTGGTACATAGAATGAGAAAAGCTGTTGAAAAGCGTTGCAAGGAGAAAAAGCAAATGCTACTCATTTGATTTACTGCATGAATAAAAATGAGATGCATGCACTTCTAAGTAAAATCACAGCTACACCAATATTTTGAATTATCTATCAAATCTCAAAACTCTACCAAACCTACACCCTTAAACTATAAAATCAAGAGTCCTGCTGTGTTGTAGTGATCTGCGTTATCATCAATCTGAGAGCCAAGACGTTGATTTTATGAATGAACTTCAACGTCGAACAAAGATATTCTGATCTACCGAATCATAGTAACAGAATGAAAGTCGTCAATAAAAATCAAGAAAGACGGTCGCAGTCCATATCAAGTTCATTCTTAGACTATTGAAAACATTTTCTAACGAATAGATTTAAACATATAATCAAAAGCATCAGTCTAGAAATAGAAGAGATACTTTTAGATGTGCCACAAGTACATTCCTGGTGGACTTTAAAAAGCTTTGTTATTCTCAATAAGGATAATGAGAATAGAAGACGACTACCAATCTCTATCTACGCCAGTCATTTACAATCAGGGTTCCGCTCAACCCTAAGGCTATGATCGAAAGCAATTTTTTATTCCCCTCTGCAGATATATGAACAGAGGTTCATGGAGACACTGGAATGTTTCCTTGGGTTTCCTCTCCAGCAAAAAGGTTTAAAACTACTGGATAGGACTCGTAGAAGATCGACTTTCCCTTACGTGAAGCATAGGTGCAAAAGAACTGTAAAGGTAGGGGTGCAAAATTTCGGTTTAACAGCACAAAGAGATCTGAAAAGCAGTCTGAATCCTTGCTTTTTTTGTTATCAGACAAGTGCCTGAGTTACAAAAAGCTCCTACCCAAAATAGATTAACAAACTTAGGTAGGAGAAACACTATAACTCTAGAAATGGCGCGAAAGATGAATCTGTAGACAACTGGACCACCAAACTGATGGTAAATGCTCAACATTTAATGGGGTTTAGAAATTTGACACCCAAGCAGTGTGAAAATCAGAACAGCCTCAGCATTATAGAAGACTGAAACAGTATTAAACGGTAATTACCACCATCGACCAATATATGCATCTTGTAGATTGGAAGATTTTTAATGCTTTTAATCCAAATTCCGAAATTCGAACTTGGCAAAACCATTGAGGTGCAGTGTATATTAGTTAGCGTAGGTGGTTGCAATGCATTCAAAGATTTGGCTCCATTAGTAAAGGAGATAAGAATGCCACTCATGTTCAAACGAGGATTTGTCTACAAAATGAAAAGACTACTCCAGCTTGAGTTAATATTGAAGTTTTCACTAATGAATGCATCAACAATTTGGCTTGTCAATTAAAACAATGAATCGCATTGGAATATTTGGGGATTCGTCGGTGCTTTGATTGTCAAAGCCTATCTGAAGACCACGGATTTCCAATCGTAACCAATTATAGTGAAGTGAGATCACTAGGTAGAGAGACAAAACTTTTGGCTTCAATTCAATTAAGAACAGTCTCAAAGAGTCTCAAAACTATTCCCCTCAAGGAGTGTATGAGGCATACATGCGAGGGAGGCTAATGGCTAATGCAAGCTGCGGCGCTCACTAAATTAAGCTATCAGGAGGAGTTGAACATTAAGCCGGGGAGCCGTCTTCCAGATTAATAAGCTATACGGCTTAAAACCTTGCGTGAAGGTTGCGCATCAAGGCAAGAGTGAGGAAAACACACGAAAGCAATCAATTCAAGAAGATTTATAAAATCAGTAGGAAATCCTTTCGCTAACTTCACGACTATTTAATCTTCGTTTCTATTTGTATTATTGTATGTAGTTCTTACTGTAATTTCTTCTTTTTTGTATGACTGTAATCAGACTATTTAGTTTTTTTACAGGGCAGTATAAAAATCAGTCTTTTTGGCTGTATACTCTACCCTGCATTAATAAATTAAAAATGAAAAAATGAAATTGAAACGAATGAAGTGTCTTAATTTTCCATGAACTATCAAGACATTTGACGGCCTAGTTAAATATATTTAAGACTATGCAATGGACTAAGAAGTAAAGCATTTTTTAAATAAATAATGAGCATAAAATTTGGGCATAATCGATTCACAGCAACAAGGTTTACTGTGCGTGTGCAACTAGTGCAACACAACAAGCAAGCCTTGGCTCAACAATTGGCCGTGACTACCAAAACTTCAATGATGTGTATGCTACATGAAGAAGAACGGGTTTAAAATAGTCAGTGTGCATAGAGTTAAGAAGACCAATTATCAGGTATGCACATACTTTGGATTTTATAAGGGACCACTTTAAGAGAAACCCACATGTAGATCGCCAAAGCATTTAGAGAACTTATACTACTACCTATGAAATTAGAGAACTTATACTACTAACGGAAAAAAGCTAAGGACCTTTAGAATTCAAAAAAATTTACAACTGCAAATAATCAAGAGTTAGGAAGTCGATTCCATTCATTTACAGCCGCAACTCAAGATGATACATTTAAAAAACTTCTTTCCTACCTTGTCTGTACTTTTTGTCTTGAGTTCTAGCCAAATTAAAGGTAAAATTCAGAATTTTGATTGTTCCTTGTGAATGTTACACTTTGATGGCACCATATGTGCAGTGAAAATTAAGGAAATATTAAGAAACTCTTAGTGCTAGAATAAGGAACTTTTAGAGCTAGGCCTTGAGCTAGGTTTCTTATAAAATAAAAAGCGTGTGACTTGGTAGGCCAAAAGGATGGTGCTTAATTTCTTAAGCTTATCTTTATAGTCACTAGAAGAACCTAGTTAGCACCCATAAATAATATTCCCTACAAGACAGTGCTAAAAACATGTTGGTGATACTAGCACTCACTTCTAGATTTTGCAAATTCTTGCTTGTCTTAGGGGGAAATATAAAATGCTTCCATGATTATCATGCCAATTTCTAAAACAATTTATAATGAGAGAACTTTCGAATAAGATTGTACTTTTAACCAATTTTCAAATATTATGATACTACTTTTAACAGAATAAAGCCGCTGTCGCACAATGCTATCTTAGCTAAGATTGTACGAGTTCGGCAGCCTAAATTTAGTCAAAGAATTTTAATTACGGAATGCTAGCATGACCGGCAATGAGACTGGACTTGAATTATGAAAAGGCCGTGGTTTTCATTCATTGCTTACGCTATTCAAGGATTAAGCATGTCTACGCTGAAATAACTTGACTTCTCCTTCAACAATGAAATCACTGCATATTTCGTCTTTATCCACAATGCGCACAACGCCTCAAGCAAACTGTGCAGCCTTGAGCAATTTATGGGAATACTTGGATACAAACAAGAGCTGTCGTGGATTTTGAGTAATATGCAAAATATTTCCCTAAATGCTACTCAAAATGAACCGAAAGCAGGTAAGGCTTTATAAAATGCACAGAAAACCGTAGAAAGAATGAGGTAGCAAAACAAATATGAGAAATCTGTTTACTGAATAAGACCTTCTCCCTGCCAACAACTGCAACCTATTATGAGTGAAGAAAGAAAACAAGACTTGGCTCGGAAAGGAGACTGGGGTGAGAAAAGAATACTGAGGTGGGAAGAGGTGAACAGGGTGGAAAATCACACTAGATTTCAACTGGGTCCAGAGCGGATTCTGGCATTTCGTTACTTATAAACCTTGGGGTATTTATGAAGAATCAGGAGGAAGCAGTAAACTTCATATTCATGGAGGCCAAATAGCTCAGTTTGAAGGTGAAAGCTACAATTTCCTAAAGCAAGATGGCTTTTGTTGGCTTTTGCTAGAACAAAAACTGCAATTGGCGGCAAATTGCAAATTCATAGGGTTATATAGCAAACGATAGCGACATTGTGATGGATTCCAAGGCCCTCCCAGGTTCAATTACATAGTCAACAAAGGCAGGCTTGACTTTAGGCAAAACTCTGATAGCACTGATGTCAACTTACATCAAAATTAATCAACGATCACGTGAAAAAGACTCACCCTCCTCTTGGCTGCTGATTGGTCGAGGGGCGACTCTGAGCCTTTGGGACACCTTGACTATGCGCAACCATGAATTGCATCAACACGCCCAAAAGGGCTGAAATTGTGAACACAGTGATCATATCTACACGGAGCTATCTTCTCCTTTAAACCACACTTGTCCAAACTTGAAAGCTCTGAAATTATTTAGTAAACACCGATTAGCAAGCCGAACAACAAAATATAAGCGCTCTTTTCTGTTCGATGCGAAGTAAACTCTAAGCAGGATAAATAAACTGAAGGTACGTCTCCGCAAACTGCTAAGTTATTAGCCAATAAAACCCCACCTAACCTTCACCCTTACTGCCATAAATAGCATGTTATCATACTTCATGACCGCTATTGATATTAGCTGCAGCTACAACTATCTTTAAGAGCAGGATTACTGTTCCAATGTGTCAACATGTGCCCAACATTTGAAACGCTGCAGCGCCGCCCAGAACGTTATAAATACCAAACCAGTGTTGCCTTGCTCAGGTAGGAACAATAGTCTTAAAACCCTTTGTTTGATGGAAGCAGACTTATACATTGTAAACAGCTAGCCACTGATTAAATACACTAGTAGCAGGGCGAATTACAGCACATATTTCTTATTTTGTGATAACACCCTAACCTGTTCAGTTTCAACTTACTCATATAGGGGTCATTCTCCCGTTAAGGTAAAGGTAGTCCCGTATACTTTCGTACGTAGGGGAGTGCCTGTTAGAGAGGATACTTATCCTGGGCCAGCGGCATGTGAGATAGGGTGGCCAGTTCCTTTCCTCGCCACCTTTATCTCTCAAGTGTTGCCAGCGGGTACCCATTCGCTGTTGGGTGAGCAGTGAGCGATCATTCAGTCAAGGCATCGAGTCGGACTCGAACCGTAGACCTTCCGCACGGGAAGCATGCGCTCTAATCACTATGCCACCTCGCCATTATTCACCCGTTACATAATGCTAAATTTACCGTTTATGAGATCCCCTCCCCCTGTCGTAACGTTCCGTACTATAGCTCTCCATATAAATTAAAGAATCCCTCCCCTAGAGGAGTTGCGTAACGGGTAAATGTTCCCAAATACTCTTTTCTTTGAAGAATAAAGTATGTAAGGATTATAAGGCTCAGAATCACTGGGAATAATTTAAAAATAATGCCAGGCTCAAGCTTCATTGACGCTTGGAATTTTTTCGTATTGGAGTTACAGTACTGCTTCTAAATTTACTTTTGCACTGAAGTATCAATACAATTAAACTCTTTTTATACGAAAGTGGTTTATAGGAAAGTAGTACTCAGCTACTCAAAAAGTATTAAGTCTTTTAGTGTTTATGTATTCAAAATTAGATTTATATGTGTACAAAATGTCATGTGTGTGATGTTGGCTACCCTCTAACAGTTTAAATTCTGTAATTCACGAAGATTTATCATCATTTCAAGTGTACATGGGGCTTTTTTACTTTCTATTAATGTGCATGCGCAAAGCATTGGAACTGAAAATTTTTTGTAAGAAACTCTCAGGAAAGCGTTTATGCTGGAATCGTGAAAAAGAAAGGTGAAGGCAATAGGGTAATGTAAAAATCAAACTTCAGGTTTTCTTCACATTCAGGAGAAACGTCTTATTCATATTACGAAAACAAACAGACCAGAGACTAAATCAGTCTTTCCTGAAGTAGTTCACAGGGCGCTCTTTGGGTTTTGGTATGATGGTTTCTGATCCTAGCCATTAAACCTCTATATACATTCTGTTCTAACAGCTCATTAGTAGAAAATTAAAGACACATCCGGCATTTACCAAAGTTCTACCAGTTAATTAATGGCACATTAAGAACACTAGACATCAAATAATGTTTTTCGTACGCAAAGCCCTGCGGTTATAGTAATACGCTTTTTACGGTTAACAATTCAAAAGTCCATCAGTTCAAAAGCAGCGCAAAAATACAATTTTAGGGGTCACATATCAATCAAGCCCACCCGGTTTTTCCACAATAATCCCAGGTACAAAGCATAGCTTCTATAGCAAAACGCACTTCTCTGGAATAATATCATGCAATAAAGTGGTCTCTCTTCAACAACGGCTTAACATAACAAGACTACTTAGCATGTTTCATTCGGACCATGCTTCACACTATGAAACAGTTAGGCTACAACCAAATACTATTCGTGTGAAATATTGATTATTGAAGTAAACATATTGGTCCACTCTACCAAACTCTGCGTGAGGTTGACAATCACACCGAAGTCCTCCAATCTTCATTGACATTTTTTGCAATTCTCTGCCTTCAACCCAGCTAATTCTCATAGTTCTAAATTAAGTATCTTTAATCTTTCTCGACCTCTCCATGGGCCTAAATTGAGTTTTAAAAACTAAATTCCAGGCCTCCCCAAACTCATTGAGAACAGTACAACCCTACAAGCTAGATACTAACGTGTAATCTGATTCGACAATGAGTAACTGTTGGACATTAAGGACATTTCATTTCATTTCCTTTCAAATATTATAAAGATGGTGGCGTTTCAGCAGTGCTGGTTTTCAAGGGGCCCTCCATAACATAAATTAAAGAATAAAAAAAAGTCATACAATATTGAAATACAAGTAAAGTGAGCCTAGAAGGGTGTTAAGAACATGATTTAAAATTAAACTTAGCGATAAAACACTATGAAAAAATAAATAAATAAAATTTCGTTTTAAGAACATACAAACTAGAAAAATAAAACTCTTTTAAGTGTTCTATAAAATTTAAGACGAATTCTAGAATATGTCTGTTTTGCATGCCTCGGTAAACTATTCCAAACTTTAGCACCCCTATACGAGAAATATTTCTGTCCATTTGATGTTTTTTCTTTGGTATCTGTACATCGGAGTCGGTGTTTCTAAGGTTATGGGATGAAGATAGTGAGTTTCTTGAGAAGAGGTCGATCATTGAGGTGCTACTAAATTGTTGATAGACTTGAATGCTATAGTTTTAATTTCTTGATTGATATGATCATAAAACATAAAACATGTGACACAAAACATGTTGTGAATAAATGCAATTCATTTTGACAACATTCTAAATGTAGCAAACAATGCAAAAACTGCTCATTATCGGGTTAGAACACAGCTGAATATCTAGGGTGTTGCAGGGTCTTAAGGCAGAGGTCTCAAACTTACTTTACCTTGGGGCCGCTGGAGGCAGTTCTTGGGTGTGGCCGTGCCGCATTAGGGATTCCATAAAATCGTTATAAAACATCCTTAAATGTTCATATTAACACGAGGTGCCAATTGATGTATCGGAATCGAGGAGTGCATGACAATTGTGTGTCAAAGCCAAGCACTGACAAGGGACAAGGACAGGAGCTGGACGAGAGGCCCTTCAGAGATCAACTTCTACCGCAGACCATACAAGTACTGCCGTAGATGGCTCACGAGCCGCAAGTGGGCGTAGGAGCCGAGGAACTAAGTCGCACATGCCCTCGCATGGCATTTGCACTTGCCCTACTTCAGTGATGCTTCAGGTCCACTTGCTCCTATCTAACCCTACAATATTTGCACTAGGAAAGAGACCAGTGGAAATCATACACTGAAAGGTGCGGTCTGCTGAACGAATTTACACTAGACTTTAAATAATGAGGTCCAGACAAGAGCAACGTATCTAGTTTTCTCGTTTTTAATGGGTAAAGGATTCGACTGCAAATGAATCCACAAGCTCTAGGTACGTTTAAAGCCTACTACCTGGCATGCACGTGCGGGTTCATTGAGAAGCGCTTAGGCGATTTTCAGCACCTTTTACAACACCATCGCATTGCCCTGTGACATCTGTCATTCATGTGGACTATGTCAACATCTGGAAGATTGCCCGCTCCTAAAACCAACTGATATTGAGAAATCAAAGAGAACTGCCTCATGTAAATCCCGAAGTGTGTACACAAGACTTTTGGGTTTATTTTGCCAACATTGCTAACTAGTGCCTTTGAGTAGGGGTGGGGTGGGGGTAAAGCAACAAAATCCACCGACAAGGTACTAAATGTCACAGAATTACCGACAAACGGTGATCAATTACTGAGAAGTGATGATCGCAAATTAAGCATTCGCCGACAAGTAATAGAATTACCGACGCTTTCGGCAAAAATGGAGATACCCCCCACACCTAATACTTCGGCAGGCCCGTTGTAGTGAACGCTGGGACTGCGGAGGAGTAGGGAGCACGAGATTTTGATGTTACAGTGTTATGAGACTGTTTTTTTTGGCTTATTGATGAGAATTATTGATTTGGTTTATTCATGAAAATTATTGATTTTGCTTATTGATGAGAAAGAAACATAGGGTCTTTCATTGGTGGTTATACTCTCGAGTGAAGTGCTTAGCATTGTTTACTATACCCTGTTGCCAGCACATCAGCACTTGCTGTGACATCATACGATCCCATGCATAATTCTACTTCCATTTACTGCGGAATTTCATCTATCTGACCATACTGATATGGCCCATCCTAATCTGCTAGTGATATTTTGTGTTTCAGGTCTCTGGGAGTGAGCTATTTCTCTGCTAATTGCCATTATTTAGACATAACCTTCGGATTTCTGAACAACAGTGGTGACATGTTAAATCTACATTGTTGCAGATTGTTAAAAATAATCTACTAACCCGCTTATTTATTTGTGGGTGGCCAGATCAAGCCATGAGATATAGGAACTATCAAAATTGGATGCTTCAGTTCGGAAAGACGAGGCAAACATGTAATTGTCCAAGGCTATATTTAACACCCTATCCTTATAATTGCTAAAACAAGATGTCGATAATCTTGGAGACGAGCTTTTAAGCCAAATGTAATGCAGCACGATTCGCTTCAAGGCTGTTCTTGAATACCTTCAAGTGAAATTATAGCAATTTAAATATTCAGTGCATATCTGCGTCGCCGCAAAAGAAGATAGCAAGTTTCTCTTGATCTCCTTCCTTACCACAACATGAAAAGTTTCAATCTATAGGTAACTCTATCATAAGTAAACACAGACCAAGTCTCTAAAGCAGACAAATCACTGTTTTCCATACGCATGCCCACCGAGAAACTTTGAGGGACCTGGGCCATACGAAAAGAGGGCCCCGCTGATGACATCACCGTGAAGTTGGAAGCTGCGAAACCAGAAAACGAGGGATTTCGTCTTGACCCTTGGAAAGCTCGTAGAAAGAATTCGCTTCTATCTTTCCATATCTTTGGGGCATTGAGCAAGTTGCCCCTGCTGACCTCTCGCTCGGCCTGAGAAAAAACTTTCAAGGGTGTTGATCATTTAGAACTTCTAGAAGTTACTGTGAATAACAACATCTGAGCACTTTGTGCAAATTTTAGTAGAGCTATTCAGTTCTCATTACCTGCATTTCCAAGTAAACAATATTAGCAATAGCTGTTAATGACAATACTGATAAATACCTTTACGTGAAAAGTGGGATTCTGGGAGCATAAAAACGAAAAACAGATGTTTGTGGTACTCATAATTTTGCAAAATTACCGACAACAGGTATATAGAGGCTTCGTCTCTTTCTCAGCGTGTTCATGTTTCTCCTTATTTATTTACCCGCCCTCCTGAGACCAATCTTCTAGAACCATTTTCTAAATTCAGGAAGAATCAGGGCTGCTAGGCCACCTCCAGTAGGAAAGGCCAAATCTGGCCAAAACAGGAAAAGAGGTTATAGGATAATAGAACTTTGAAAACGAGACAAATATTGATACTTGACCAATTGTGTAAACTAAGTTTTGAAGTGAAGTATTGTGAAGTCTTTGGCACCGAATAGTAGGGGGTATAATAAGGAGGGGGTTAGTATGTTTGCTGAAAAAGCATAAATTGGGGGATTCTTAATAACTGGGGGGTTCAATATTCAATAGACAGTATGAGAACCTAAGCATTTCAAAATTATTGCAATTAGCTGTTAATATTGTATAAATATAAGGTATATAGTCTGTTTTGATATCCTTGATTGTTAATATTGAAATTTATTTTACTGAATTATCCTTTTAAAAACCTTCAATTCCTTAGGTTAGTAAGCTGGGGGGTTGGATTGTTTCAAAATTGCTTAGTTGGGTGTGTTTAATAAATGGGAAATTTATCATAATCAAAATCAGTAGTTTATTGGAAGATTTTCGGGGCGCGTGATTTGGTTAAGTTTCAAGAACGAGGAGCATGATGAAACGCACACCCCGACTCATCGAGGCCTGGTAATAGCTAGGTATACATTGCTAAAAATGCTAAATTTGGCCAATTCTCAGTTTAGGCCAAATGATATTTCTCAGATTAAACAGCAACAACAACAATCCCGTCTTGAAAAGCTTGCCCTAAAAAAGGCCAACCTGGCAGCCCTGCTCAGAAGCTGCTACGATTGTTTCTCCAATTACCCAGCATGCTCTCCTAATGATGTAATGACTACCCCCTTCAACATGTTCGCTTAAAATCTGCTAGCATATGCTAATACCTTATCTGTCAAAAAATTCAAAGTCCTTTCCTACACCCAATGGCGCAAAGGGCGGCGCCTATCTCCGTCTCTATAGCCCTAGGCCACGCGTCTGCGAATGCAGTGAAAGCTACGGCGGCGGGGGGCTGGTCCACTGGTAGCTCCGCGAGTTTAACTTTCCCACTCCATTCTCATATGTCGAGCGCCAGACGAGAAGGCAGTGAGTACCATTTTTAAAGTCCTTGGTATGACACGGTCGGGGCTCGAGCCCACGACGGTTGTGAGGCAGACGCTCTACCTCTGGGCCATCACTCCGGCCTTATCTGTACATTAAAAAAAAATTATTGATACAAAAACAAGCCCACTTTGCTCCGTATGAACCTACCTAATTGACTGCCATACAATCGCTACAATTGAACAGAGAAATTGCCATGGATGATCGGATATTATTGGGGTATCATAAATTGAAGGCAACTTAAGCACCAGAACATTACCAATTGACATTACTTTATGTTTCCTTACAAAGTGAAAATATTTCTAAGAGAAAAATGTCACAGTACTTTGACTAGCAATAATCAAATTGCAATGCTGAAAACGGATGGGTCTTGCTTGAGACGGAAAACCGCTCCTTTAACTGTCTACGTCTTATCACAACCGTATTTCCCGTTCCTGATTCATTGAAAGAGGGAAATCTGATCAAGACAACTTTGAGTTTGAACAGTGTACGTTACGAACGCATGTTGGCATTATCAATAGACTTCTATACCAGCGAGAGATGTGCCGAAGCACTTTCCATTGGCGGGGGGAGGGGGTGAGGGCGTTTTGACTACCAGACCAATTACTCTTCATACAACAAGGTAACGGAATATTTTGTGACCATTTATCTTGCATGGCTGCCTTTTGACCAACTTTCTTGTCATTCTGAAAATATTGGGAAGGCGTGACCCCCACGCCCCCATCAGCACATCTCTGATACTAGCAGTTATGCCCCATTCAGTATTGCTGATAAATACGCCATGCGGTGCACAAGCAGCTGCAGACATGTAGCAGCTACAACGACATCTGTCCTGTACACGTTTTTTTGCAAGAAAGTTCTTTGGCCCAGAATTAAAACTTTCTTAACGTTTTCACGATTTCGGCATCAAAACTTTCTTCAGACTTTCTTAGCAAAAATTTTTGAGTTCCAATGTTTTGCGCATGCACATTAATGGAAAAGAAAAGGCTCCATATACATTTGAAATTATAAGAAATCTTAGTAAACAACAGAAGCTAAACTGTTAGAGGATAGCTAACATCTCTTACATGAGATTTTGTATACAAATAAATCGAATGTTAGACACATGTGCACTTGTAACCTTTTTTTAAGTCTCAGGCATCCAACATTGAACTTTCTTAACTTTTTGAGCAGCTGAGTGCTGGTTTCTTATAAACCAGTTTCTTATAAAAAACCGTGTGTTTGGGATTATAATTAAGCGCAACTATTGGCTTAACTGAGACTCGGTACCGCTAAGAAACTGAGGACCCATCTTAATTAATGATTCCAAATGGTACAAAACAACATCTGTCTTGAAGACCTATTAGGGTCTCCTTCAGTTAAACGCTCGGGGGCCCTTAGAAGTTGTCCAAACCCCAACCTACGTCGGTTACGCCACTGTGCTCAACATAGGCATTAAATGTGTATTGACGACAAAACATTCACTCCGATGCAAGCCACTAGGGTTCGTCGATAAGACGTTTTGAATATATCATATTCTTGATCTGTGGGAGATGGACATATTCCAGCGATGAACAACACTGCATTGTGTGACAAACAGCTCTCTTTGCCTCACAATAATGAGATATGATAACAGGCTTATGCACACTGAATTGTGGATTATTCTGGCGAAGGAGGGGTAGCCACAAATGCTTAGACCCATTGTCTGTAAATATAACTTCGTGAAAGGTGGCTTTCTGGGGAATGATGAATCGCCACCACGAATACCAATGCTCTAGTAACACAATGCTTCAAGGCAATCAGCCTCTCCAATGACAATTTCAAAATTTTGTATCTGATCTGCCAGCAGCTACTTGTGGGTATTTAAACACAGCAAATTATAAAATCATGTTTTAGGCTAGATAAGTTCTAAACTATGCATTTGCCAAAGGAGGGGAAGGAGTAAGGTATGCTTCTAACAATAAAAAAGAATGCAACAACCCTATATTGGCTGTCTCCTTCTATATACACTTTCACATTCGTAATAGTAACAAGAACATTAGTTTGATACATAATAGTATTTAGAGAGAAATGCAAAAATGGGCGTGGTCCAAGGTGCGGTCCATATATTTCCTACAACAAAGCCCCCTTTGTTACAGTTTTAGGACGCCACCATAGCTTTAACGTATCGAAATATGCCGTCAAAATGTCGTTCTCCGATATAAAAAGTGACTCTGGGAACTACTGCCAGTATCACAAGACAACTGTCTAAAAATCAACATAGGAGATTTGGATATCTTCAGTCAATATTGAATAAAATATTTACTCTAAAAATAATCTATGTTTACCTCCAGAAATATCACCACCGCTTAAGCATACGAACATGATAAACTAAATATATGTACTGTATTCATGGGCATATACGTTTTCAAATGCATACCATACACAGTGCCGTAACCACCGGGGGGGGCAAGGGGGGCTGGAGCCCCCCCAATAATTTCTTGTTAAAATAAATTTTTTTTTAATTATAATATTATCCTAAAGTGTACGAAATAGAAAATGAAATATTTTGTGTCTTGTTATTAAATAAAATGTGAATAATAATAAAACCAATGGAATAAAAGTTGCGATGAAATTTAATCGAATTCTTTTATTCTTTTATTACAACCAAAATCCATAAGAATTGTAGATATTTTGGTGTATTGTCTTTCACTTTTTGGATCTCTACATTTATGACATTGAGACAAATTAAGTAAAATGTGACCCGTTATAGCGTGTTTAGACGTTTGAAAGTCGTAAAATTTTCTCAGCTCCTCCGCCTCAACCATGGTGAGGCCTCCTCCAATAGTGATTTCTAAGCCCCCCCCAAAATGAAAATCGTGGTTACGGCCCTGATACATAACACTTTTTGATAAGGAACCTAGCTCAAAGCCTAGTTCTAGAAGTTCCTTATTTCTGGGCCTCTTTTCATCAAATTCTAGTACTAAACGTTCCTTAATAGTTCCTTAATTTTCACTGCACATATAGTGCCATACAAGTTCTACAGACCCAAGGAAACGTCAAAACGCAGAATTCTACCTTTAATTCTGGCTAGAACTCAAGACTAAAGACACAAATGAGGTAAGAAAGAATTTAACAAATGCATCTGCTTGAGCTTTGGCTGCAAATTAATGGAACCGGCTTCCAGTTTCTTGATTATTTGCAATTGTAAAAATTTTCAAATTGCAAAGTCTTTTAGGCTTTTTCCGTTAGTAGTACATGTTCTTTAAGCATTTCGGCCGTCTACATGTAGGTTCCTTATAAAGTAAAAAACGTGTAGACGCATACATACATACATACATACATACATACACACATACATACACATTCTATTACATATATATATATAATACATATACGTATACATGTACATATACATATAATATATATATATATATATATATATATAAACTGTCCACACCATGAAGCAAGCGTACGTAAAAGAAAGACAGGCTTCTGGTACACTGAGGCCTTTGGTGCTTTTCAATAATTACGTCACGCCGAGGGGATGTGTAGCTCACATGGAGACAGGTCTATCTCTATGGTAGTTCTATACGTTTCTCTTGATTCAGAGCGTGCCCCCGGGGTGAGTGGTTCAAAAATTGAAATTTCAGCGTGACGTAATTATTGAACAGCTCCTTTCGAGCCTACGTTCTCAGCAGAGTGTGACTTAGAAAGGCCTCAGTGAGCCAGAAATCTGTCTTCAATTTCTCTTGCGTTCGCCTGCTTCATAGTATAAAAGTTTAAGTAAGCACTTTGAGTATCACATTATATTTATATACATATACATTCCACATCAATAAAAGTATATACAACATAGGTAAGGTATATGTATAAAAGACAAGGGCACATCCTCCTTCAATAACAGTAACGCTTTTT
>OLMO02000294.1:8905218-8939729 GCA_900291935.2 Cassiopea xamachana | reverse complement strand
TACTTTTACCATCACGTTTGCAGTTGTTGTTGCTGCTGTTGTAATTGTGGCATATCATACTTGCGGCCATTTGCTTTACACGCGTCCTATTTTCTAAGAAACTAATACAAGACTGGCCAAAAGCTGAAGAAACTCGAACAGTATACTCCAGAGAACTTTTAAAGCGTTAGATGGTAAATAAGTTAGTAGATAGTACTTGCACACCTTTATTTTGGCTTGATTGTTGTTTGAAAAAATCGCGACCCGTGACTTTCATCTGCATAGGTTATAGAAAAGAGAGAAATAAAGTAGAGGTAGTCCCGTATACGTTCGTAAGTAGGGGAGTGGCTGTTAGAGAGGATACTTATCCTAAGCCATCGGCATGTGAGGTAGGGTGGCCAGTTCCGCACCGCACCGCCTTTATCTCCCCAGTTTTCCCACTGGGTACCCATTCGCTGCCGGGTGAACAGTGAGCGAGCGTTCAGTCAGGGTTTCGAGTCGTGCTCGAACCGTAGGCCTTTCGCATGGGAGGCATGCGCTCTAACCACTATGCTGCCTCGCTTATGAAAAGAGGATATGCTAGTTTAAAAATAAAAGAGAAATTTTGGGATTATATTTGGGGGCAGAAATCAGTTTACTGGGGGTAATACTGAGGACTAGGGGCGTTTGCTCCCCAAGCCTACATGTTGAAAAGGGCCTGGTATGTTCTTCTTGTGGCAAATAGCAGTTATGTCCATTTAGAAAACTCAACTATAAAATAGTAAGGGAGCATTTGGTGCCGATAATAAGAAACCAAATAAGCTACTTTTAGTACTAAAATTCAAATGCTTCCACGCCAAATTAGGAAACTTTTAGCACTAGGTGTTAATCTAGGTTTCTTGTAAAATAGAAAACGTGCACAAACCGTTGATTGCAAAATAAGTGGTGCAAGCTAGGGCAGTATTGGCTGCCATAAACTTTTCAGTAAACTTGCAACCACCTCACAATCTCCATCGGATTTGCTTCGAATACTGATCTGATCGCTAGGTAGGCCCACTTCAGCATCACTGATTTTTCAGGCATCTCAACAGCAAAGGGATGAAGATCTGTCCCAAAACTCTGCGCCCTAACAGCACGAGATATTTCGTTTCCATTATTGATCAGCAAATTGCTCTCACAAGCTGCGTGATTGCTATTCATTGCTATAATTACAGCCCCCAAGAAGCGATTATATTTAACTCTTTTTTTTGTAATTAACCTCTTATTTAATCATATAATAGATGGGCCTTGCAGAGAGAGATGAAACCTGAAGACAAAATCATGCCTTCTACCCTTCGCAATCTGTTGAACCCTTGAAGCACTTTCATTTAAGTACAATATAATCAAAACCTCTTAATAAAAGCACAATTGCAATGTGAACTTTGATTTATTGACATCTGATGCCAGAAACGTCTCTTTGCGTTCTTTCCCTGAAGTTTTACTTGCAGCTTTACAATAGAATGATGTACCTTTGAATTACGCAAAGCCCTGGTACATGGTCCAGCATCACTCCTTTGTGCTTAATTGTAGGGGGGGCTATGTTGCACTTCTTGAAATCTTTCACACTTCATAGCAATTTATAATGACCCCCCATTTTAGCAAAATTTGGGCATCATCACTATCGCAAATTTTCCACTGTCACTTTCATCCCATTATTGATGAGTCCATTCTCCATCAAGCACTTCACAACCCTTGCCAGGTGGAACACTGCCTACCACTCCATCCAATTTTCGCTAAACATCATCTGGTGGGATCATGAACCCTTCTACTCCCTTCAGGGTTGTTGCAATTTTCCAAGTAGTCTATTTTATTACCACCCCTCCACTTTATGAAAATCTAGAAAAATATCCATCCCCCTGCTAATTCTGCCGCCCCTACAATTAAGCGCACAAGAGTAATCCACATAAGCAAACACGTACGTGACCCTTTGGCTTGAGAATGTGTTTAGCTAAGTGTATACCAGGCCTGAAGCAAGCGCGATTTTTGAAGGGGGTACTGGAGGAGATTGGCAACCCATTGCCAACTGAATGGGCGTGGTGGATGGGCATGGTACCCCAAATGCGCACGAAGCTGCAAGAACTTTGATAATCATGCAGGGAATCAGCATCCTCTAACCACAGTGTTTTTTAACCTTTCTTACATAGAGCTTTGAACATAAACTTCAACTAAAATTGCCTAGGCACATCTCTGAGCATAGGTTCTCCGATCATAGCAGAGTTGAGGCGAGAGAAGTGGACATGAAACAGTACATGTAGAGAAAGGAAAGCCTCTGTGCATGGATATAGGAACCAGGGGCCCCACTTTTCAAAGACTCGGGCATAGTGCCCCTTTTCATGTAATTGGTTGCCCTCCTTGATGCAAAACTAAATAGATAAATAGAAAAATGCACGTTTTCAGTGATGTCAAAATATCTAAGTTTCAAAATTTCCCGGGGAAGCATGCCCCCGGATCCCCCTAGCTGATTCACATTTAGAGCCTGGAGCAATATTACGTATGCTCAACCCTTTTTGACTAGATGTTGGATCGTTCGTGCTTAGCTAAGGAGGACTGCTAAATACACGTTTTTTTTTTTAATAAACCACTTTAAATGGAACCTAGTACTAGACCCCCTGAAATTCAAGAAACTTTTTGAAGTACAAGGAAAGGACCAAGAAACTTCAAACATTATTGAAGCCCTTACCTTATTCAACATACACTCTTTATATTTTATAAGGAACCTAGTTCCAGGATCAGTTCTAAAAGTTCCTTATTTTTGGGCCTCTTTTTATCAAATTCTAGTACTAAAAGTTCCTTAATAGTTCCTTAATTTTCACTGCGCATATAGTGCCATAAAACCGATACAAACATAAGGAAAAATCAACATTCTGAATTTTACTTTTTACTTTGGCAAGAACTCAAAAGAAAAAGCACAAATAAGGTAGGAAAGAAGTTTCATAAATGTATGTATGTAAGTTGCGGCTGTACGTGAATAAAACCGATTTCCAAATTCTTGATTATTTACAGTTATAAAAATTTTTGAAATTGATAAGTTCCGTAGGTTCTTCTCTAATAGTAGTATAAGTTCCTTACACATTTTAGCTGTCTACATGTAGTTTCCTTATAAATTGGTTTCTTATAAAATAAAAAGCGTGTAAAGCTGAACCAAAGCGAATTTGAATCTAACTTGAAGGCACTGATGTATTTCATTTACAGATAGTTAGCTACATTCCCTATTTGTTTACGATTTCACTGCAATTTAGCTCGATAAGTTAAGAAACTTTTATGAAACTTTCAGAAATAAAACGTGGCCAAAAATGAAGAAACGTTTAGTATTAGGCCTTGAGCTAGGTTTCTTGTAAAAAAAGGCGTGTAACCCATCTCTATGGTGTAACCATTCTCCAACATTCTTCTTCTCTGAAGGTAAAATGATAACAGTGCAGTGCTAGCGACGAGGAAACACCCTACTATTGTATCAGAGACACTCAAGCCGGAATACAAGTCAAAAACTTTTGTAAATGGAAGTACTAGTATAGTTCAAGATATACGTTAATGGACATATTGGTTTCAGAATGTGTTCAATAGAGTTGAATGTAAATAATAAGGCGCGGACGTTTGAAAAATTTGTGTTATCTCCCAGTGTAATATCAAAGCATAATCCCTTTCTATCGATTGACCCTCGTTCAACATCGAAATGAAATTATTTGGTCGTTGATGCAGTGAGCCAAAAGACAATGAACAATCACAAAATCTCTTGGCTATCGCTTGGCTAGCCTCAGCTGTGTGACTGAGCAATAGCCTCAGCTGCGTGACTGAGCTACAACATGTCGGCCAGCGCACCCTACATTGTCTTAAAGTATCAGGCCCTCTTTTAGCACATAAACTAGGGGGCGGTTTCCCAGCCAGTTCTTATGTTTACCCCCCAGTTGCAGTATTTTACAGCAGTGGCAGTTTTTCAAGAAAGCTCAGGGGAATCAAAGGGGCTGAATATGCCGAAAATTTTAGAAGAAACACGTGTACTCGACAAATACTTGGGAATATTTATCGATTATACATGTCTTTCATGAGAAAAGGTGTACAAAAAAATCGAGGCTAAAGCATGAAAGTAATTTTCTTATTAGAAGTCATTTATTTGGCCTTTGGTTTCACTACTTTTGCCAGGGATATGCCGACTTGATGGCACCTGGGGGGTCCTTTGTCCCCTTGCCCCCTTGCTCCCTAATAGCCGCTAATGTTTTACAGTGCTTTTACTCCACCAGTAGATGGTCCGTTATTTGTCATGTTCTAATTCATGGATAAAAGGTCTATTGATGATTCGTACATGCATATCAATGAATTCATCTGCCATTTTCATCTAGGAAGAGAGTATTTCTATGTTATAAAGGATTATTTACCTAATATCTAAAGGATGTGGCTCTAGAAATGTCAAGGGGCAATACACCCAGAACCCTAGTTTCCTTTGTTCTCGTGTCATTACATCTGGTAGTGCCAACTGGGTATTTAGGCTGTGCTTTTCCCCTTATTTGGCTCTGTAGCCTTGAGACTATACGCCATGTAGTGGTGGTGCCTGAGAAGAAATACTGGGGGGGGCTAGTACTACCAGATTGCCAACAGTGAGCGAAGACAAAGAATTTTAACGGACAGCGCCTATCGTATTGGCTACAAAACTAAACAAAAAGGTTATGGTGACTATAAGGCGGGGTTCGGTAAAATCGTGGGGGCTACAGCTCTCCCAAGCCCCCCGGTAGCACAAACCCTGATGCTATGGAAAAAATGAGGTCCTACATTTACATTTGCTCCTAAATTATTACTCCTTCTATTATCTTTGCTTAGAAAAGAGGCTATGTCCAGTGAATAGAAATTGTTAATACTGAGCGACAAGAGAATAGGAAAGTCTACAGGCAGCACTAAGATGAGAATTGGCAATAATGTTTCATACCTTGAGCTTTTCTTGTCTTCAACATAACTTGCTATAAAGAAATTCAGTGTTAAGACAGGACACTATAGACCAGAGATTCCTAGATTTCCCTGACCTGCGAAATGTTTGAGCCGCAAGAATAGTAATTTTTTTGATCATCTTTCCTATTACACCTTAAAATATTTTAACTCCATCTGAAGTGTAATCTAATGAAGAACAATCTCAGATACCAGGCTTTCCTTCCCAATATAAAGGTAAGTGAACACAACTTTATTTTACGCATAGGGATTCTCCAGCATGTCAAGAGGGCGTAACCTTCAAGAATTATTCTGGGAACCAGCCCCCAGACCCCCAGCTCTGATTTATTCCATTGCAGTATCCAGTAACATCAAGTTCCAAAGGAATCCACACTATGAACCCTTGATAGATGCACTACATGCAGTTCATGTGGGCTTGAGTGTCATGAATGACACCAGATTCATAATTGTCGACTGTTTGCAGTAGAAAGACATTTGAACGTGAATTCTTATAAACAACCCCAAACCTTTCACTATTATACCTGCGGTGGATTCTGTAGCCTAGTGAAATCTCCCTAGAAATGCTATGCTAGCTATTGTTCATAAAGTCTTCAATATCACACTGATTCTACCTGGATTACACAACCAGACAACTAATTTTATAAACTCAGATCTTCTAATGCTGGGCCTTCTATTTGAATCCCTTTTATGATTGTCCCTCCTTTGCCATTGAAAATGAAAGATAATACGAGGCATTGCTATGGTCACATCTGAGCTCTATTCAACTCAGTAACAATAAGTTTATGCTTGTCCTGTTATCAGAAGCCATTCTCTTAACTGGACAGCATTTGACCTGAATCCAAGCACGCCGTTATCCAGTAACGTCTGTAGCAGATTGACTTCGAATCAAAGAATTAAACTTTGGCCACCACTGACCTTTGCAGAGGTCAGGAGACAAGTCGTGCGCTAAGAGAGGCTGCTCTTCGAAATACATCGTTTTTATCAGTAGCGACTCGCCTTTTTGCTACTACTGAAATGATAATACTGAGAAAAACATAACAGTGCATTCTATTTCGAGCAAGTTCCACAGAGACAGTGGCGTAACAGAGATACTCGGGGCCTTTAGGAGTTAAGTAGCACTGAGAACTATGTCCTAATTTCCCTCTAAATAATACAAAAAAGAATTGTCTCTTTTCCTATTAATGACCTCATAGTTTTTTTGCAACGCATGCGCATTTTTGACAGTACTCAGCATGAAGTATCGAATTTACATAATTCAATGCCATCCAATCAGATTTGTTAACAAAAATGGCAACATTGGGCCTGTAAACATTCGTAATTGTACTATTTTTTAGTATCGATAACAACTCTGCAAGATCAGTGTGACAGAGGCTATTTATAAAGGAATACTGGCAAAATTTTAGAGATGTGAACATAAAGACCGTTTTATCTTGAAGTCTTCTAAAGCCGTGTCCACACTACGCAAACTAACTTATGTTCGTCCCAGGTTTCAACTAACCCAGGTTAGACTTTCCTAGTGTGGACGCAACCAACCTAGGTCCGTCCCAGGTTAGTTTAGCCCAGCTTTGGAGGTGGGTTCGACTTAGGTTCGCCCCAGGTTAGTTGTGAAAAATGTAGTGTGGACATAAACCTGGGGCGAACCTAGGTTAGTTTTACACTTAAGGCATGCGCAATGGCGGCTTCAGTTATTTTGATCGTTACTGTTGAGTGCATTCCTGAGTGTAAATTGTGCTTGCGTATGTATAATTATTGATTTACATCAACAGCAACTAATGACTTTCTTAATTCTTTTCAAAAGCTCAATTCCTCTATATTCTTTCAACTACAGTATCGCAAGCTCTGTTATCATTGCGATTTTTAGAAAAATAATTGAAATACAAGTGTTAGTAACGTACACGTTGTTCTCCACTATATTTGATTCAAATTTGTAACGAGGATTCAGAATAACGTGCCTCCTGTACATGCGTAGATTCTCTTAACCTAGGTTCGCCCCAAGTTTCTGTCCACGCTGTAAATTAGATAACATCAGTGTGGGCACAACCTTGGTTCGCCCCAGATTAACCTAGTTTGTGTAGTGTGGACAAGACATAAAAGTGCCAGAAAGCTACCAACACTTAGAGAGTTCTCAAATCTCAGTTTTTGGTTGCCAACAGGTATAGAAAAAGTGCCAAAATTGCAACAATTGGCAACTAAATTGCGAAAATTGGCTACCGTGAGCACGGATAAAAACGCCAACTGGGGTCCAGGCTCCGGGTCACACCTGATTGAAGATGAATTTTAGCTAGATGGAATTCGTTGGTAGATTCTCATGCACTTTTATTGGTCTCTCCCTTGTTCAGCCCAAGTCACAAAAGTCTTATTAGGATAGCTTGTCTAGAGAAATTCCACTTCAATCATTGTGGTTTCAGACGCTCTTTGAAAAGCCTCACAAACAAATATATTTTTAAAACTCTCTATCAATGTACTGCAATGTATATCATTGAAAAGACAAGACTTTTATATCTGTTAAAGCAAAAATAAAATGTGTCGGATTTGATGCTCATCTGGAGACCACTTGTTAATTGAACCTACATCAAGATGTCAACGACTTTCTTAATTCAATCTGTGGAGAAAATTTGATACACATAAAGTTTACACTTGTCTGGCCATTTTGAAAAACCTCTTTTTGGAGCACAGATTCTTCTCCACACATGGAAAGGTTGTCATGATTGAGAGAATCATCCTCAAAGAATCGCTTGCTAGCTGGACAAAATAATTACAAAACAAGAGTGTCTATGCAATGTTCGTTTTGACCTCGATAAAATTTGAATACTTTCCTATAGTCGTCCAAAAACATTAAGAGGTTAGCGCACTATCTTTGGCCTTCAACCACCATATATAATTACGATATTTGCGGTTAATGAATATTTGTGAGGGTTTGTCAAACAGCAAAATCAGGCCGACCTCTGGCAAGCTTAAAGGACAATTATGTATAATTCACAGTTTGTTGGGAGCGATGTATGAATGCCCATTGAGGTCTGCTATCTTGTAACATGCAGCATTTGCGTACTTCTATTGACTGGAAAATAGAGCACTCCGCTATACCCAGGGTCTAAACACTACAAACTGCAATAAAACATTCACCTGTATGGAGATTGAGCTCTTGTATGTTGTACACACCGTTGAGCAATTGGTTATTCAAAAGCAACCACGAAATTAAAGGAAATGTCCTGGAGAAGCAAAGCCTACTTCTACCATCATTTCGGGGCTCAAAAGTCTCATTTGATTACTTAAACCTCTAGGTCAATAATTCTATGGGTGGGGAGGGCACAGCTATGCAGAATTTTTCATTTTAGGAGCAATTTTCTCGTGCCCCTGCAGTTACATGTCTGTTTGATAGGCATAGGTACTCATAAGCAATTTTCCTTGTTGGTTTCTAACGTTCTAACGAATACTGCAATAACCACATTCAAACTTTCTCTTTAATGAGTCATAATGTGATCTCCTCTAACATAACAGGACTTCCGTACTAATGATTAAATTCTCTGTTTTTTTCCCTTTTATTATTTACGCTATGCTCAAAGCAAAGCTACTATCTCATTACATTTTACTCCTCCAGATATAGTTTATGCCATTGTCCACCTGAGATGAAATTGAGCAAAGGGCAATTATGTGCTATGACTTTCGCTGATGAACAAGTTTAACTTTGAAGTTCTCATAGCATTACTGAAATCCCTTACAATTCACTGGAAGTTTTATTTGTGTACATTTAGAGTATGATTAGGAGGCACAATTGGAGGAATTCTTGTGAGTACTGGCACCAAATCTATCCATATAGAGCAATGTTGTGCATTGGAACATTCATCATTATCATCAGCCTGTCACACCACTGCTGGCGGATGGCCTCCACAGCTGTCTCCACGCAACTCTGTCAAGATCGACTCTCATCCAGTTATTTCCAACCTTCTCTTCAATCTCGTCTCTCCATCTTCTCTTTGGTTTCTTCTTGTTCTTTTGCAACCTCTTGGGTGCCATTCAGTTGTTATTTTGGCCCATCTTTTGTCTTCCATTCTTGCCACGTGTCCAGCCCATCTGCTTTTCAGGTCTCTTACTGTTTCGAGGACGTCTTTCACTTAGGTTCTTTCTCTGATGGTTTCATTCTTGATCTTGTCTTTCAGGCTGATGTTTAGGATGCTTCTTTCCATTCTCCTTTGTGAGGTTGCTAACTTTCTGGACTGGTCTTTCGGGAGCGCCCATGTTTCTGCACCATATTTCAAAGTTGGTAAAATGACAGTGTCCATAATTTTCGTTTTGAGGCTTGCTGGGATATTTCTCTGTTTGAAGAAGTGTCTTCTTGAATTGGAACATTGCAAGAGTTTCATTTCTAGTTGTTACGTTCAATAATGGATAAGATAGAAAATTTGAAAGATGTGAATACTTCGACTCTGTTCGTGGTCAAGACTCGTTTCTGTTCTATATGAGGTCCTGTTTACATTGTACGAAAACGGTACTTAAATGTTTTCATACGAAAACGGCTTGTGAACGTTGAAATGTTTTTGCATGAAATCGTTTTCATTTTTGATGCCGGATAGGAAAACATTTCAGTGTAGACCTGCGGTTTTCAACCAGGGTTCCACAGAAGTAGGGTTCCTGTAGTACAGCTCAGAGGTTCCATCAGAAGTTACACAATTAACTGTAATTTTTTATTCTCCTGTGCAATTATGTGAACAGGGGTCCTAGAGAATTTGTCCTTAGGTTTCCGCTCCAGCAAGAAGGTTGAAAACCACTGGTGTAGACAATAAACTAAAATGAAATATTTCCTTATCGTTTTCGGATGAAAACGGTATAGCATAAACGGGGTGTAAGAATTTCTACAATATTTCAAAACTGCATCACATCACAATACTAGGCCGGTACAATTCAAAACATTTAATATTTCTAAGACCAATAGAAATTTGAGGTCTGGCGCCGAAAGTGGTGTGTGAACACTATTTCAATCCATGCAGTAATTCTGATAATTTAGAACATATTCTTAACAGTTCTCTTTATTTCGACGATGCATATTGTAAGTGATAGCTATTATATATAGAGTTTTTGGAATAGTCTATTAGGCATGAAAATTTAAAAGGGGGGACAGAGCGCATCTTAGGTAAGGTGACTACACAACCTATCCGTGCGTGAAAATATGGAGGAGAATACAGTGGTATCGAAGTAATTCGATAGCTATGGGGGCTAAAAAACTTGGGTGCTCTTAGGAGTTCTCCTAACCCCCAACCAATTATTGTTACGCTACTGAGTGTAGGGACCGACTACAAATCCCCAAAAGAATTAGCATTCAGTCCTTCCTTAGACAATAGGTAGTCAATCGGTAACTCCTTTGGTGCAATTACAATTTCCCTTTCTGCCAGTTGACGTACCTCTTTGCATAAATTTCAAGGAGCCATTTACACGATGTAGAATTTTCTTTCCATATGAAAGCACAAACCATCGCTAAAAGTGTTCAAGTTGACCATTACATGTCTCTTTTGCTAAAGATCTATAATGCAAATCCTTTGAACCCTGTCCTGTCTAGTCGGAATGTGGTCAGCAATCGTAACGGTGTAATGCAAAAAAGTAGGTCGTTATTGCAAAACCAAGTGTCTAACCTTTCTGTGCAATAATTATCCTACTTTTCATGGCAGTTCATATCATATATTATATATTATATCTATAGTATATTGATATTGCCTAGTAAATGTTATATATTGCCCTACATCCAAAATTACAAGATTATGTACACTTATATAAACATACAAAAATGATGCATATATCATGCATAAATCAACATAAATTAACAAAAATGCATATATTGTGGTTAAGTATGTATACATGACATATAAGTATGCATTTACCATACTCGTGATTAATATGTCAATCTTTTTATTAGTTTAAACGTCTCCTCGACCGTTCAAAACCATACAAAACTCAAGACTGTCGTAAAACTCATACCTTGTCTTATCCAACGTCCTCACTTTAGCTGAACTCAACTTTATGATCTCGAGCCCCGAAGATGATGGACTTCATATCTACTCAACAACAAAGATTTTTGACACAACATATGAAGCCGTTAATGAAGCATTTCATTGATATCAGAAATTTTTCCTTGCCAAAACACAGTCCAACGGTTCCAAAGGATTCTTCTTCTTTCAGAGTATTAGCACTAGAATTTGAAGAGGAACTTCGAACACTAAAATTGCCCTGGATATTTTCTGGTTTATAGAATGCTCCCTTTGAGGAAGATCAGCAAATTATTCAAGTTCACCGTAGCTCCAACAGCAAATTCATTCAACGTTTCGCTTAACTGCAAGTGATAGATATGCCTAAAATGCACGATCAGTTTTTTCATCAATTTCGCTCATCAATCAAACAGTTGTGATATTTTCCAAGTGGGAAGCCACATAATATAAGTTTTTCTCAAAGTTGGGTGTGCTTAAATTTTCTGTCAAATTGCAGGAAATGTATAGCCTTTCAGTTATGCTTGTGATGAAAACTGGCATAAAAAGACTGATCAGCAAAAACTGTTTTAAAAACTGATCGCCTTAATGGTGTAAAGTTGGAAAACTGCAATTTCAACTTTTTATGAACATTGAACTGCAACACTACATGAAGCGTTTAAAGACATGTGAAATCCCTTCCCACACTTTGCTGGACTTCACGTGTCCGAACAACAACAGTTCTGGAATGTTTGTAACCAAGCTTGTTAACAAATTTATCAGTTAGACAGCCTCAAGGTTAGAGAGGATAAAAATTTTTTTTCATTGTTTCCACCTTGGTTGAAATGTGCCTTACGACAGCCAAAGTTGTTCCTAGGCTTTGTAGTACTCAAACATTTACATACCAATTTGGGCTAATCTATTCTGGTCGCGCTCTGGGTGGCTATCAAGGTCCATTAGAAAGAACAATTTATAATGGCTCATTCTACCAGCCAAGTTTCGCACCACACAAAGCGAATTAACCAACATTCAACTTTACTAGTAAATGCTACTGTAAGGATGGATGCAAGCATAACAAAATCTTGGATAGCGCTGCAATTCTGATCACAAAAGAAATTCCAATGTGTCTGTCAGTTTTCTTAATTGTAATTAATTGTTGCAGGAATTCTTAAAGACAATGCAACTTGCAGTTGAATCGTGCAGTCCATCCATTCGATCTAATTAACAATGCCACCGCCCACACAGTAGTCATCATCCCCCTAATCTCAGTGGACCAATATTAATTGGCAGGTTCGAAAGTTACGGAAAAGGGGAGACAAAAGCAAAATTAGACCTTTGTTTACATGACTGAATTATCCTTTCGATTTAATATGTTTAAAATTGCAGGGACTGTTTGATTCACCTCGTAAGCTAATATAGCAAAGACGAGAGAAATATAGATGCTCAGTGTACCTGGTTGCAAACCAAATAAGCCATACTTTCTGTTCTATTCTATGGAAGACGAAGCCTGGAAGAAAGGAAATTCAACCCTTTAATTTCTTGTCTTCAAAACACCTTAAAATACACGAAGCACCAAGCTATAATTTGGCCTATACATGTCATCATATAAACAAGATTAACATTTTAACATATTCATCTGTGTAATGAATGCAATTAGGAAGACGACAGTGAGTGGGACTTATTTACTGTGCTACAGTTATTAGGACATAAATACTCATTGCACACTTTCATTAGCTAACTCTACCAAATTGGCTAGGACTCAAGCCTCAATCAGAGGTCAAATTTTGGAATTTTAACCATGATTCATGCACTGTTTGCGAGTCAAACATAGGATTAACACCGAAGACTTTTTGATAATTTAAAAATCAGGGCTGCAGCTGTGAAATCAAAGACATAGATTGGAATAGAACGTAATGGTAATATATGAAAAGGTAGAAGTTGGCCTACCCAGCTATTTGAAGGCATGTCATGTGTTGAATCAAGCAATCCAAAGAAGGAGAAGCGCAAGGGTACAAGTCAACAAAACAACAATTTGACTCCTGCAAATTGGCAGACTCCAGCTAAATCTCTTTCTTTGTGGCTGAAGTCTATCCACAAAATTCCATGTTTATTCACTTTTTTGGATCATGTCCCAAGGACAAATGAAATGAAACACTGAATCTCTTTGTAAGGCTATATTCGTGAGACATGAAATTGCAGAGCAACCACGATAGTTACTGATGATTTTCAATTCATATGCAATTGCAAACCACCAAAATTTTTTTAGACGAACGCTTACGCAAGTAGAATAACTCTATTTTTCCAGGTTGTGACACTTGCAACCAAATGTATTCATTACTCTGCAGGGACCGATGGACTTGCTAGACAATATACCCTACGATGACTTTGCTTCTTTTTAGTTGTTCTTCTATGTACCAAATAGTTTGGTTCTAACTAAATTCAGGGTGTACGTCTTTTTATAAGAAAGTGTTTTAAAAGAAAGAAGTACTTAACTACTCAAAAAGTTCAGTACTGAATTTCAGAGACCTAAGAAAGTTTATAAGTGTACATGTATGTAAAATTCGATCTATCTGCCTACAAAATGCTATATACGTCATGTTAACTGCTCTATAACAATTTAGCTTCTGTCACTTACTAAGATTTATCATCATTTCAGGTGTACATGGAACTTTTTTGCTTTCCACTAACGTGCATGCGCAAAACATAGGAAGTCAAATTTTTTGCTAAGAAAGTCTCAAGACAGTTCTGATGCCGAAATCGTGAAAAAGTTCAGTCTAAGTACTGGGTCAAAAAAACTGTCTTATGAAATAAAAAATCTGCAGTTCAGTTTGCTACATATTAACCTCAAGTGTGGATGTCTCCATTTTGACTGTAGGCCGTCGCTAATAGTTTTACTTATGGTTACAGCACTGTGCAAATTATTTTGAGCAACTTATACAATTCCTCTTAGATTGCTCTGCTACACATGTAAGAGAGTTGTTGAATTTATTTAAGCAATTATGATTTTGCAACCAGTGAAAGCTTATGCACAAGTCTGTTTCATCCACCAAGTCTTGTAAGCAAATATAGAACTTTATTAGGCCAAAGAAATAGAATATGCTCAAATGATGATTAACGGACAACGATTGGCTTTCTTTTGCAAATACGTAATTTCCATTAGAATGGCAATTGCAGTATGGTTGATATACGATATCTCCTAAGCAAAATCCATGAGCTCGGATTAAGCATTTTTGCAATTACTACCTTAATGTTATTGACAAGATACACCTAAAATGGAAATATTGGCTTACATGGTTAACCATAGTTTTCTTAGCCAATTCTTCAATATATTTATATCATTGTGGAGAATGAAGCTCTGCTCTTTAAAATTTGTACAAGCATGATCTAATTAGCACAATCTTCATTCAAAGTAAGCTTTTACTAACCATGAAATGAAAAGGCAAGGATCCAGATAAGGGAATATCTCAGAATGATAAAGAATGCATAGGTACTATAGAGAAGGAATTAAAATGCTCCAACCGAAAGCCTGGTACCGTTTTCTAATTTTGAATTTTCTGAGTAGGAGAGGAATTGTAGACTTTCTACACACTTTTTTCATAAGAATAAAGTTTATAAGAATATTGAGGCTCAAAATCGCTGAAATTTAAAAATAATTTAAGAATAATGTGAGGCTCAAGCTTCATCAAGACATAAGAATTATTTTTGTGTCTTGGTAGCATGACTACGTTCTGAAGTACTTTTGCATTATATATACAAAATATAAACTCTTGCTTAGCATAATGATATAGAAAAACATCAATAAAGATTGGAATATATGCCTGAGATTTTTAGGTGGAGTCACACCTTTGGTAAAAGAGGTAAATGTTGTTCCGTATACTTTCGTACGTGGGGGAGTGCCTGTTAGAGAGGACACTTATTCTGAGCCATCGGCATGCGAAAGAGGGTGGCCAGTTCCTTTCCAACCCAGAATCGCTGAAATTTAAGAATAATTTAAGAATAATGCAAGGCTTAAGCTTCATCAAGACTTAGAATTTTTGTGTATTTGAGAAAAGTACTGCTTGTAGATTAGCTTTTTCACTATCGATACTATATTTTTGTTATTCTGCTCTACTCTATCCTTCTTTACGATAAAGCAAGACATCAATAAAGATTTGAATACACACGCATTTTTTTATAAGAAACTGTAGGCTCAATTTCTCGAATGTTAAAAACAACCCTACCCAAATTGAAAAAGCTAAGAAACTTTTGTAATTTGCAGTTTTAATTTTCCGAGTTGACACTCGAAACAGTCTTCAATTTGGAAACAATGACTCCAAGGAAATCCACTGTGCTTCAATACGGCATTCATTTGATTGCACAAGGGTGTGCTGTAGTATCTGAAATATTTTACTTGTCTCGTACATGATATCAGAAAAGTACACACTGAAGCTTAAAGACTAATTTTCGCGCTACATTTTGACATGAAAGCTTTTATCTTAGCGCAAAGAAAATTACCAGTATTTGCAGTCTGAAGTTTTGAGAAATTTTCTCCTCCTGTAAAAGGTAAGGCAATAAATGTCCATCGCAGAGGCTCTTTTTTAGTAAGTAATGTCAGGGAAAGGCCGTAGGGCCTATAACAAAGCTCTGACAAAGGACAAACTGAGAAAGTGAGGGGAAGTTTAAGTAGGAAGGGAGACAAGAGGTGCAATTCATAACTGCTCGTTTGGTTCTAAGAGCAGTTTCTTTCAGTTTTTCATAGTTTTCATAGCCTTTCAACGTTTAGCCTGTATCAAAGCCATGTTTTTATTTTTGGAATAAGAAAGATAGCAATGTATGCAAGCTCTTCATAGCTAACATATGTCATCAAGGCTTTGTTCTGCCACTTCGTGGATAACAATAAATCCGCCGCTGCGCATTATTACCTACGGAGCCGCAAGTTAGCAAATGTCGTAACCCCATACACGCACCTTTTCGTATGAGACCATTTAGCCACGCCCTTCATTACGCCCATTTTTGCATGTATGACAATAATTTGCTTGTCAAACTAGTGTATTTCAAAGCATTAAAAGAAGGAGACAGCAAGTATAGGATTGTAGCGAAGCGTACCTTTCTATTGTTCTTCGGCAAATGCGTAGTTACGAACTTACCCAATCCAAAAGGTGTTCGATGAAGGGGGGCTCAGCCCCCAAAATCTCTCATAATTTTAGCAAGGGGGCTGAATCCCCCTGAGCTCCCTCCACGACACCCCTGGTGTAAAGGTATAAGTGACGCGTAAGTGATGGCAACAGGAATGTTCTATACATTTTTAGAAGTCACTAATCCTTGAAAGGTAGTCACACCATTATGCCACGATGATATGCTGAATTGTTTTGCTGAAACCCAATGGAGATGCCTGATAGCTGGCTCGAATTGGCAAATGAGGGCTATTTTGTGCAATTTCGGTTTTACCTGGACCTTGGCAAAGGAATTTTTGGCGTAATAGACAGAAGTGTTGCGCATTATGGTTTCACAGTGTAACCAAGATTACAGCCACAACACACAGAACGATTGACTTATTTTAGAGTACCAAGCACAATTGTTGAATGTACCTTGTGTAGTAAAATAGTTTCATTCATACACTCATTCATATATTTTCTTCTGAGACAACGCCCTTCGTACACTCATTCATATATCTGCACGTGCTCTCACAATTGTTTTTTTCACAAATATATCATCCTAATACTTCCTCTTTTTTGTGGGTGAAGCATAGGTCTGGAAGTTGTATGAAGGCATTGATTCTTCATGTGCTCCAACAGTTATCCCTATACTTCGAATCAACATTAACTACCATATCGCTGAAAAATGAGTCGGGGTTATGTTTCGTTGGTTAAAATAGTTCGTCGGTTGAAAGCAGCGTCAAATAGGAGAAATTGGTAATTTTTACTAACAGAAACATTTACACGTTTTTCTTATATGGAAGCACTTCATAAGGAACCTACATGTAGACGGCTGAAATATTTAAGGAAATGATATTACTAACGGAAAGAAAGCTAGTACTTTTCAACTAAGGACTTTTCAATTCTAAAACTTTTTATTACTGCAAGTGATCGAGAATTGAAATGAAACTGGTTACATTCACTTACAGCCAAAATTCCATAGATAAATTTATAAACTTCTTTCTTTATTTATGCGTTTATTCTTAAGTTTAAATTTGCCCCACTTTGCCCTCCTGTCTGGCGTCCCTGGTCAAGGCTGAGATTATTTGTGGATTCAAGATATGTAATTGCTTTTAAATTAACTTTTGCACTGTCGATTTAACGCTTGAGCAGCCGTGGCCTAGCGGTAATGCATTTAACTTAGACAAACGCGGTCCTGGGTTCAAGGCCCATCGCAGGCCCTTGGTGACGTCAGGAAGGGCATCCGGTCCTAAATGCTCGTGCCAGAACTAAAGTCCTCTTAGAGGCACCCTCCAAGCCCCAAGGATTTAGGGGAAACGGAGGTAAAATCGAGTAAACTTTCGATACAATGTTTATTATTTTGTTCCATGTTTAGTTTGGTTTGTTTTGTGAGGAAATAAGACATCAACAAGCATTGAATATATTCTTTCGATTTTCAGGCGAAGCTAAATCTCGGACACTTTAAGAATAATTGAAGGAGAATCTGAGGCTCAGCAAAAATTAAAGCATTTTTATAAAAAAAAGGGTTTAATATAAATACTACGATGAGTAATATCCATACAGTACAATGTTCTATGTTTACGTTGACTCTGATGATGCTATGACAGAAAGAAGTAGTCCCGGATACTTTCGTACGTAGGGGAGTGCCTGTTAGAGAGGACACTTATCCTGAGCCATCGGCATGTGAGGTAGGGTGGCCAGTTCCTTTCCTCGCCGCCTTTATCTCCCTAATCTTGCCACCGGGTACCCATTTGCTGCTGGGTAAACAGTGAGCGATCATTCAGTCAGGGCATCGAGTCGGGCTCGAACCGTAGACCTTCCGCATTGGAGGCATGCGCTCTAACCACTATGCTGCCTCGCTCATTTAGAGATAGAGACTCACAGATAGAGACTACTATGATTAAGACAGGCTCCAAATAGCCCCTTGGCAGTAGAATAATATACAGTAGATGTTATACAAAATACTGAGAGAATAAAAACGGAAAAATTCTTAGGGAAATGCAATAAACTAAAGGACTAAAGTACAAGTCTGAAACCAATCAGAAAAAGTAACAACTATCCACTGTTCAAGAGCAAAATCTTCTATATAAACAGTCTTCAACGATGTTTGTAAGAAAGCCAAAAAACAGAACAAACCTACAAAAAATTACAAAAATCAGTTTCAAAGATCACCAAGTTGTGGAACACCTTTCTACGTTTGATGTCCTTTGGTATCTTTCTTCGCATAAAGTACAAGGGTAGGAATATATAAACAATTTATGGGAAGTCAACTACACAAGGCTTTCCTCTTCCCCATACTTCCATGAAAGCATCTGTATACTATGTTTGGAAAAGCATAAAATGTATATTAGTTTTCGATGCCATCTACAACTTATTGTGGAAAAGCTCGTTGCCGCCAAGGGCGCTACCAGTGGTGTGTGGGGCTATTATCCCCAACCCTTTACCTAGCTCCAGGCCCACCGAGAAAATGAAGAAGCCCCAGGGTAAAAGAGAAAGACGAGACCCCCTGTGAGCGAAGCGAGCAGACAATTTTAAGGGCTATAAATTAACTTTGGAAAATTACTGTTGGTTTACTTTATGAAGCTCTCTAGATCTTGAAGCATTGGGTGTTATGGGGCTCCTTGGACTTCGAGGCCCTGGGGTAACTTTCCCCCTGCTCCCCTCTCGGGGGCTCTGCCTAGCTCCACGTCAGCACGTAAAGTTTTGAAGATTTTTATAAGCCTTCGGTACTTTAACCACATGTTCTTCCTTTTTCAGCCAATTTGAAGGGTGCGGTCCGATAAAATTTTCTCGCTTCGCTCACTATTGGCACTTTGGCAGTGCTAAGATTTCTTCTCTTGCCCTACTAAGATTTCTTCTCTTGCATCATCTATGTTGCCGCCTGATCTTCGTGATCTTTTGGTAGGTGTTTATACTACTGTAAAACATAAAAATTATTATTAGGTTAGAGGGGTCGTATAGGGCACGTAATGCTAAGTTAGTCATACAAATCTGTGGCCATGTAATTTATGTATAGTGCTACAAATTTCATCAAGTGGTTACTGTGTTGAGTATAAGATTCCTAATGGTTTGTTGCTAAAAGCTAATTCTCACAATTGTCTTTGTCTTTTCATGAAGGAAACATTTTGCCTAAATTCTTTCTTTATTTCTGCTCACCTTTAATGATTGGAGCCACATTTTTGGAGCTAAAATTTCACCACGAACTCTACTTGATTCTTAATTAAGATCTGCTCGCATTCTACGATTCGATCCACGTTTTATATGCGTTCATACAACTATCGCACTCATCTCAATGAGGAATGGGGAAACTCCTTTTAATAAGAATGATGTCTACGGTGCAAGCACGTAACTAGAGGGCATGCCCTGGGAGTGGGGATGGGGGCAAGAACCTCCAGTGCAAGCACTTTGGAGGGGCAAAAGCTTTATTTTCTTATGTAAATCTCCGTGATTCTGTTGGAGAGCAAATCATACAAAATTTGTCCACAGCACGAAAAAGCAGCAACATTCTTTTGACATACTTGAAAGATTTTTTCGCCCGACACTCACCAGAGTATGAAAACGTCGGATGGTGACATAAAGGTACTATCCTTTAGGTCACTTTCCGACATTTTCATACTCTAATGAGCGTAGGACGAAAAAAGCTTTTAAGTATGTCAAAAGAATGTTGCCGCTTTTTCGTACTGTGGAAAAATTTTGTAGTACCAACAGTTTATTTACAAAATTTTTCATTTGAGAGCATTGCCCCCAGTGCTTTTTGCAGATTTAAAAATCTAGAAATAATTTTAAAATACTGCAACCCCCAAGTTTCATCAAAACTTAGAATTTTTGTGTATGTGATCTATAATACTGCTTGTGGATTAGCTTCTTCGCTATCGATATTTGTTAGTCTACTCCACCTTTAATCTTCTTTATCATAAAGTAAGACATCAATGAAGATTTGAATATAGTCCTTATTTTCAACATATATCAATGTTTGAATACGAGCAGCCATGGCCTAGCGGTAATGCATTCGACTCAGACTAACATGGCCCTGGGTTCGAGGCCCACCGCAGACCATTGGTGACGTCAGGAAGGGCATCCAGTCCTAAATGCTCGCAAAATAAAAAAGTTGAGAATATTGAAGCTCAGCAAAACATTAGGCTTTATTTAAAAGAAGAGTTTATGCATATGATATCAATACCCAAGTGCTACATGTTATGCAGTGTTATGAATTGAATTGAATTGCTATATCATGTGACATGGAGCATGCGCATGGAGGAGACAGGAGTAACGAGAAGTGAAGTTGTTGAGAACATAGCGGAGAACGAAGAGCTTCGAGAACACGAAGAGAAAAGAACATTAACATTGAACATTACGCTTCGAGGAAGCATTTGATTTGAGAGCTCTTGGACTTATTGTGTGTATGTTGTTGCTGTAATTTGTCTTTCTTTATCGATAAATATACTTCAAAAACTTCAACGCGCGGAGTTATTCAGTGAACTCTCGATTCCTCAAGACACCCAAATTAAATCAATAATCTTGGGGAAATATGAGCAATGTTTTCCGGACATGCAGGACAATGTTATCTTAACAGAAACCGCAGTTAAAAGCTTTATTCTCTTCTCTCTCATAGCCCCACCCTACAAGTCCTGATTTTGTTGGTTAAAATGAGGGAATAATATAAATCCTCTTTTGTCTTGCAGCCTTGTTACCCTGGAGAAATTGCTTGAGAAATTGGGAAATATTGAAACCAAAGTCTCCACGATGTGATGGAAATTAATTCGTGATGATAACAAAGATTCCCATGGATTATATTAGCTTTTAAGGTATTATAGTTAGTTTTCCTTAATCAGGGAAAGATAAAATCATAACCCGATAAAGATAACTTTTCAGGTGAGTTAAGTAGATTATCTTTTAACTCTAGATATGTCAAATTTCTGGGCACTATTGGGTGCATTTTTGGTAGGCGTTGGAACCAGGAGGACCATGGAAAACGTAGTCCTGTAAGCAGTGTCAAAAGGAACAGCCTTTTATCAAGTGTCATCTATTTTCAGAAAGAGTCTCAATTCCCTGTTTTACAGGAAAATCTTTTACATGCTATAAATTCAGTTGTTTCATGCTACTAATCATGGTCCTCTCTTAGACACTTCTTAAAGATGGATATGGAAAATGGCGCTCTTATGTCATTTTTTGTTGATTTGGCTTCATTTCCAAAGGCCCTTTTCCGTATTTCTTTCTACATCTTAAGACAGTTAAATGCTTCCAATAACTCTTAAAACCCAGGGCCATTGCGAAAAGATACATGCTGGGGGGTGTGAACTGACATTTGCCGACAGGATGGGCGTGCAGCAGCTAGAATTACTTGAAGAAATTGAGGGTATTGGAGTAACGAGGAAGGAAGGAGTTTGGAGGCGGATCTCCCTAGAAAGTTTTTGAAACCTCGCCCTTTAGTTTGACTATAAATATAACCAACGCCCTTTTTTACATTAGAATTGCATTGGGAAAGCGCGAAAAAGTATCAGTTCTTGTAAGTTAGGAGAAAACGTTTGTAGCTTGCTGACAATAATAATTGCATCGAAAATAAAGTAATGAATTGGAACTGAATGCACATGCATGCAAAAAATAAGGCGTCCATTCAACCGCTTAAATTGCTGCATACTTTAGCTGTTCTAAAACCGTTCTTTTGCAAAAAACTGTTCTATTGCTGCAAAAATGTCTATCAATGTCATAAACATTAGGTATAGTGGCAGCTAAGAGTGAATTAACTGCGAGTTACAAATGCATTCGGAATTTATTTCGACGAAACTGTCGAATGTATGCCGATGAAACTGTCTGAAGCTACTGATATTACCGAAAGAATGGTACACACATGCTTCAGCACATGACATGAGCTACGGCAGACTGAAATTTGTGCCTAAAAGTTACAGAAATTCCCAAGGAAGTGAACGGTTTACCAAAAAAAGGCAGGATTTGCCAAAAGAGCATTTTCCAGGGGGCGTGACGCTCCTCACGCCCCCACTCGCGACGGCACTGTTACTACTACTAGCAAACAAGCGCGATATGCCGACTGATTATTTTAAAAATTCCTTCACATTAAGCATTTTGCAATTAGAACATTATATATGTTTAATGGTGAGGAAAATGAACAATTTAGTGTGAGAACTTCCAGTAGTGATTTCTAAAAATTTTAACAAAAGGGGCTCTAGATACAACCACGCCCATATTTTGGGTGTGACCTAGCTGCGACCACGCCATGATTTTTTAGTTTAGTACTAACAAAGTATAATAAACAATTAGAAATGTCTCAATTATGATAAAGCAGTGAATAATTAATAGCAATATAAAACACTTTAGAAGCAAGGTCAATAAACTGTGAACAGCAAAGCCAAATGCAAGAATTTCTAGGGGGGCTGAGCACCCTAAAATTAACAGTAATTTTAATAAAGGGACTCCGCCCCCTGAGCCCCCCTAGCTTCCCTTATTTTTAATAATAAAACATCCCTGTACATTGCCATTACCGCTCAAGTCTAGCCTGGTTCAATTCTATTCTAACAATAATGAATAGTCAAGCCAGAAAGGAAGATCTGTCACCAATGCTAACCAGGGTTATCAGTTGTTCATCAATATCATACTTGTACAGCATATTATCAAAACTGGACAGTTATTTTCACTCATATATTCTCTACTCTTTTCATTTCAAAGCTCCCAGAAAGTCACTGAAGTTTACCACTGATGATAGTTTTAACAAAGAGAAAGTTTTTCAACACACGACCATATCTACATGGTCTGCAATTGATTAAAACGATGTAATAACACCATTTTCTTCTCCATCTAGTTGCCGTCCAATAGCTCGTGCAACCTCCCTTTTACACAACTAGGACACGAGGACAACACGAAAAACAATACTATAGAACACATTGTCAGAAATGGCAAAATCTGCCAAAAATGACAGACAGTTTGAAAACACAATTAGAGATTGGACTGTAATCATGTGATATTGACCACATGATGTTGTTTAATATGTAGATCATGCACGGGCAACCCAAGGCCCGCGGAGAGCTTTAATTCGGCCCGCGAAGAATTTTTGACGTACTCTCTATATATCATTCGAGAACTCTGTCTTCCAAGATAATGATATTGTTTCTTATCAAAGGTCGATTGCCATGGATAGAGAGCATGAAATAAATATTATGCGCATGCGTATTATTGATTATTGCCTATCCTCTGTCCTTGGCTAGAGGCCTTTGATAGGAAGCAAAATCAGGCCCATGTGGGAAAAGGCTGACCATGTATGATGTAGATGAATGTTGTAAACAGAAAGACCAGTTGGTCTGTATTAAGTGATCACTATTTCTTCTTTGTAGCCAGCTGCATATCATATGTCATGTGGAAAAGGCCTAATTTGAATAAGCAGTTACAGCATTATAACGTTTCGCTGAGTTTTTAGCGTTCATTTTCATTCGTTGATTTCGTTCTTCTTTTCCATTAATATATTCGATTGATAGTGTTGTGTTGTTATATATTCTAACGGTAAATCTTACTATATTCAACTGATGATGGTTTGATGAACAGACCGAAACATGTTTTGCAAATTGAAAAATATTATCGTGTTTCTTCGTGTACTATCTGACTTTATTGTATTGAGAAATTTCGGATTAATGATATCAACAATGCTCATCGTAAGGAACTTAACTATCGCACCCTTCTTACAGATCTTGCCAAAGATTGCAATTAAATAAAATTTGTTAACTTGTGTATTAGCTGCCTTGGTATATTTGGCAACTCCTCTGACTCATTTCTTCAAAGGAGCAATGAAGGAGGCATTGAAAATCGTGATCTTGGGCTCATTATCTCTAAGTTATCAGCTATAATTATCCGCACAGCTTAGTATATATTTTACATGAGGAATAGAGCATGGTGCGACCTGGAGCTTCTAAACTGCTGATATCTTAGCTTTTTGTATTTCTTTCTTTTCTTCGTTACTATTGTTATTATCATATTTTGATATCAAGTTTATTATGTACCCCATTCTTTACCATTTTAAGCCAGACAAATATAAGTTACTCTAGCCTAGAATGAGATTTGTATTCTATATATTTTGCCGCTGAAGCAAAAATTGAACAGATCCAGAATTTATTGGCTTCTAATGGAACATTTATATATATATATATATATATATATATATATATATATATATATATATATATATATATATATATATATATATATATATATATATATATATATATATATATATATATATATATATATATATATACATATACATATATATATATATATATATCATTCATATCCTTTTTTATCATTTTATCCAATGTGAAGCAGCCAATATTACACTGTCTAATGTTAGTGAGAGCGAGGTAGCATAGTGGTTAGAGCGCATGCCTCCCATGCGGAAGGTCTACTCGATGCCCTGACTGAACGCTCGCTCACTGTTTACCCAGCAGCAAATGGTTACCCAGTGGAAACACTAGGGAGATAAAGGCGGCGAAGAAAGGCACTGGCCACCCTATCTCGCATGCCAATGGCTCAGGATAAGTGTCCTCTATAACAGCCACTTCCCTACGTACGAAAGTATACGGGACTACCTTTACCTTAATGCTAGTGAGGTGTATTATAGTAGATTAGAACAGTGCTAAAAATAATTATCAGCTGATTGCAAACATTATCCACAAAACTTTATAGCCAGTTTGCACTAATAATAGGTTAATGATTCAGCCTGAAAATTTTCTTTGGTTTTGGAGCATAACTAGTGTGGTTAGCATAAATGGCTGTCAAGTATCAAGAAATAGCCTTTGTGGGTAGCCATGAGCCCCTTCACCAACTTGCCATTTACAATGAAGAAACTAAGGGGTAGAGACATGAAGTAAAACACCAAATCACTGAAACGTTTGACACCTAACTGAGTAGCAGGGCCTTCAGACTGCCTTTCAAGTGACTTTCTAGAGCAAAGCTCGTCTCTAATAGTCCTAGCTTAGAAGGTTTTTGAAAAGAAAACCACATTTTTACTGAGCATCAAATCTCTTAACTATCCCCGAATTCGCGGCTGGGATTTTCTGAAGATTTGCTTTGCTGTCCCTGGAATACACTTATAATTTATCAATAGAATGTCGAATATAAGAATGAGGTATTGTCAATTATTGGAAAGCAAAGAAACTGAACTTTGAAGCTTGAGCGTTGTGGTTCGCGAGAAAGTTTAATACGAGTTTGATTTTTGAGGTTCATTTTCTTATAAACTTTTTTCGCACTAAAAGACGTATATTAATAATGTACAAGAAAAGCGTAATCGTGACCAAGCCTGTTTGAACCAAGAGTGGCGCCTGTAATTTTCCGGTGGGGGGACTGACTCTTCTAACAAGGAGGCTAAAATACCGTTATATCTACTAAGAAACTCCAAAAAAGAACTGTTCACCTTACGACGGGGGCTAGCATGCTCCCAAATGGGACTATAGCTTCTTCTAGCCTTCTCCTAGCGCCATCCCTGGCTTGAACAATGAGAAACGGGGGGGGGGGAGGATTTACACCACTCACACAAGAATTATATAATAAATCACCAAATGCCACGTCTGCCAGTGAGTGTATCCTATTTTTCGTATTCTTCAAAACCAGGACGTTGTCGTGATCACATCACCATTTGTTAATAAAAGGGCATGGGACCTACTCTGGTTCATGCTGCACACTTTGGCCAAATTGATTTTTGGAATGATATTACATCCAATTTGTAGAAAACAACAGTTTGATTCAAGCTGGATATTTTGAATATTCATTGCGCTGTGCAACCAGAAGAGGCATAATAAACTATTAGTTTGGGTATAGATGCACTAGAGTGAGTGCCTTGTCCAAGGTCTTGTCCCTCTGCCCCCTGCCCCCTCTGCCCCCCCCACCGGCCACAATGCCCCTGGTCTTGTCCAACATTAATTTTGTTTTGCCCATGCAGGAAATGCTTTGTGATTAGTTACTCTTAGGTCTCGAGAAACAGGGCCCCTAATTTGCATAAGGGGATTGCTACTGGGAGCACCCCCACTCCCCAGCATTCTTTTCTATAAGAAAATATGCCTATAAAACCATGAGGCTGGAAATATGGCAAAAATTAAGAAACATTTAAGGAGCACAGGTAGGCTGAGTTTCAAATGATAACATTAAAGAACTGTTTTTACAAGTAAATTTTTGATTAAACTAACAACAAAATAGAATGAACATCCATTATATGCTTCTCAAAACCTGAGCATCCTTTTTCTTGCACCACAATTACCTGGGTTTTTATTGTCATTGGAAGTCTTTAAATTTGAGAAACATTTAAGAAACAGTCAAGGTTGTATCTGACGATAAATTAAGAGACATGCAGGCTGAAGCCAGAGAGTTCGTTTCTTATAGAAAATGGTGCTGTCCTTACGTGTGGCTCTGTGTACATCAACGAAAGTAAACAACAATTCTTCATAATGCCAGAAAATTATCAAAGAACTTATGGTATTCAAGCTAGAAGTATCCGCTGTCTTGTTTTCACATTCAGAACACACGAAATATTTTAGAATAATATATTGAGGGATTCATAAAATAAACAGTATTTATACTTGCTGTCAGAGATTGAATGAGTAGTATTAAACTTTATGATATCGTGGTATTTAGAATTTATGATTAGTTATAGCCGTCTTGTTTCATGTACTTCAAGGAGATTAGATGTATCCACAATTAGGCCGTAGATCGGCTTGTGGGTCCTTTCGGAATGAAATTCTGGATTATCCTAATTTTAGAAGACAATGCGTCAATAAATCGTTACTCATCTATAAATACAAGAACGATCAGCAATACATAAATTAAACAGGATCCAGGAAACGTATGGTTTTATATCCAAATACTCTTTTTAGATAATTCCATGAAAGTACAATAATGTTACTATGAGATATGATGACTGACTATTGAGTGAATGGGAAGATCAATGAGCAAAGCAAGAGTGCATAAGTGAATGAATGAGCGAGTAAACGAGAAGGTGAATGAACGAGAAGGTGAATGAACGAGAAAGTGAATGAACGAGAAGGTGTATGAACGAGAAGGTGTATGAACGAGAAGGTGAATGAACGAGAAGGTGAATGAGCGAATGAGTCAACGAACAAGAGAGTGAATAGCTGAGAGAGTGAGTAATTGAACGAGAAAATGAGTGAACCAGGGAAGGGAATGCAGTTGGTGAAGCATTAAATAATCCAGTGAATTAACTATTGACTAACTGAGTGAGTGAGTGAGTGAATGAGATTAGCGAATGATTGAAACAGTAAGTGATTTAGTGAGCAAGTTTATGAAATGGTGAATAGTTTCTCATCTCAGTAAAAGGATAAATTTAATAAATAAGTGAATGGGTGAATATATAGAAGAATTAAAAAGCAAATCAATGAACGAGTGAATGCAACAATCAGTAAATCAGTAAGTGAATGAGCGAATGAGTAAAAGGGCTAATGAGTAACTGAATCTCTTATTAATTCATTCACTTCATTAAAACATCAAACAAGATTTAGTTTATTCATTGCCTTTATGCACTCGTTTATTAAATTGTTTACTTGCTCTCTCACTAAAAGAGCATCCACTAATTCACTCTATCACTTATTGTGTTGAAAGCATTGACTAAATCAGTGAGTGCGTCAATGGGTACATGAAAGACTCGACTATTCAAATTAAGCATAACTAGTGCAGACATGTGGATCAGGGGCGGTCAGCTATAGCAGATAGGGGGCAAGGGGTTTTTAGTGCAAAGTCCTAAAATTATGGTGCAATTTGGCTGCCACACCCACTTCAAAATCTTGCCAGAAGTCCCTCATCTCTATGTAAGCATTTTCTCATTGAATTTGGATGAATTAGAAAATTGATCTTGGTGAGAAGTGGGGGGTGGGGTGGGGTGGAACAAGTTCCCCAGTTCCCCTCGTGGCACCGCCACTGATGTGGACACTTTTCATTTCATTTCACTTTGCACCTTTTATTTATGGAGCCCCCTCAGACCATAATAAAGCCTTTCCCACCTTAAGTTTCGCCCCTTTTTACACGGGGCCATGTTGAATACAATAATCCAATCTACTTTTACGAATTACAAAGAGACACGCTTAAATTTACAGTAGATAAGATGCAAAACAACTGCAATTATTAAAAAATTGCTCGTGGTTTTACAGTCAAATTCGCGCAAGTCCGACTTAGGTTATGTTTAGAAGGGCCGGCCGAATGTTTAAGCGGCCAAATATTAGGTCGGTTAAGTAGGCTGACCAAAAGAAAGGTCGCTTAGGCATTGCATTCACACGGGGGCCGGTCAGTCCAGTTCATGACATGCGCAGAATACGAATTGTGCCAAATCTATTGTAAACAAAGCTACTCACTTTCTCTCATACAATCCCCCCCTACAAACGCATCGATGCCACCTAATAGTGATGGTGAGTATCATAGGTGCCTACTCGGGTCATGACCAGGGAAATAAAAGTAGGAGGGCATAAATGAACGTTTTCTGGCCATGCTCTCTACTTCTCTGAAGTTTTACTACTATCTCCTCCCAACTATTTCCTCATCAATTTTGAAGAAAATCCTGAGCATCGTGTTGGCAAAAAGTGAGGGGCATTTTCCCCTCATACCCCATGTCCACGTCACTGGCGCCAACTACTTGGGGAGCTTGGGGGCTTGAGTCACCTCTAGACAGTGCTACGAGGGACTGAACCCCCTTGAAAATTGTGAGAAAAACACTTGTCTGTCAAAATCGCAAAACCCAAGTGGTAATCATACTATGCTGATACTTTTGTTGTAAATCTATGTCCTTTTTGTTTGTTTGGATAGCAGGGGCGGGCTGGCTAACATTTTTGGCCGCAGTGTGAATAAATCGGCCCATGAATTCTAGAAAGTGTAAAGTGTTGGGTAGATATATTGAAAATGGTTGAAAATTCCTGATAGATCCATAGTTTTATTGTCAGTTTTTTTATATAAACATTGCGAAGTACTCTACATTCAGAATTTAACTTTCTCTCTGCTTCATCAAAAGTCGAAACCTATGGTAAATGCACTTTAATTTCAATGATTCATGAAACGAAGTTCATTTTCATTTGATTCTCCACCATTTTAGTAGGGTGCAATTATTTCCAGGAATTGATTTGATGATTGCGTAACATAAAGTAATACCTTGACTACCTTGATGACCTGTACTGTAGTTTCAAGTCGCTAGTGGGAGCTGAAAATGGGGTCACCTAACAGAGGAGTAGATACTGAAGAAGAAATCGATGATTCGCTGTACAGGTAAACTTTTAAATGTAGCTAGCTCATCTCAATTGAATAAAATTTGTTCTAGAGGAGGGTGATGTTGATTTGCGTTAGAACAAGGTCATTTTAGTAGTTAGGCCCTCAGCTTGCGTGAACAAGGAAACAGATGTCAACGAAAGGAATCGAAAACCAGAGATAGTGATATACTACTTCTGTAACAAATTTAAGCTTGAAACTTTATTTTTTACTTGGCAGTTATTCATATTTTATACATGAAGGGAAAATCGTCAGTGCAGCTATTTTCATAAAAGGAGAATTCTTGACAGTTGTTTATGCCATGCAGACTGCAAACTGTGACATCTGCGCATCTGAGTTATTTTTATGCAAAATTCAGTTGTAGGCGTTGAAGAAGGTGTTATTGAGCGTTTATTCGTGTGGCAATATTCATATTTTGGAAGAGATTGCTTGGAATTCCGATATTTGTTAACTGACTTATGGAATTTGGAACTTCCAATGTTGGGTTTTGCTTGTGTATCTAAATTACAAAGATACATACATTTCAGTTACTTACAGACGGTTGCCCATTCAGCGTAGCTGATTTCTAAGGGACTCCATTGTTAAGTAACTATCAATAAATATGACTTGAATGATGCCAGAGATGTTGCATGTTTAGCATCAGCTGGGACGCTATTCCATGATTTTGCTCCTCTGAAAGAATATCCTTTTGCTCACTATTAGTTTTTTCCAATAGCAGCTTGAAATAATTTTCCATATTCCTTAGGGGCACATTTGGTCTCATTTGTTTATTTGGCTCAATACTCAGATTGGAAATGTGAATAACACATAGAATTCTATTTCTGAAGTTGAACACTTACACACAGTGAATTTCTGTTGTGTGTACCTGAGATCTCAGCAACATGTGACACACTCTGCCCAAATAGGCAAGTTTGTTTACTACATGGACAATTTTTTTCCCAGATTTGACTTTGCAATTTTTCCAAATAATCTAAAGTATTTGACTTCACATTTTAAAATGCGCAGCCAGAAATCCATCAGACTGATTGTGTCCATTCAGTATTGAAAAGCATGCAAGCCAGTGCCCATGTAAGTTGTTGTGGACATGCATCAAAGTTTCCAGTCTGGTACTTTGCAGTCCAGTATGTGATCAGAGTTAGCTTATGTATACTTACTTCATGGGCAAGGTGGCATAGTGGTTAGAACACATGCCTCCTGTGTGAAAGGTATATGGTTCAAGTCCAACTCAATACCCTGAATAAGTGCTTGCTCACTGTTCACCCAACAGCAAATGGGTTAGTCGCAGCACTGGGGAGATAAAGGTGGCAAGGAAAGGAACTGGCCACCCTACTTCACACTCTGGTGGTTCTGGATAGGTGTCCTCTCTATCAAGCACTCCCCTACACACAATAGTATAAGGTACTACCCTTACCTTATACTTACTTCAAAAGTATTTTTTCAAGTAGCATTGCTTTTTCTTGTTTAGCCGCCAGCGATATGTTCTTGGAGATGATGCAATGAAAAGGCTTGCAAAAGCAAATGTATTTATCATGGGAATGGATGGACTTGGAATTGAAATTGGTAATACAGTTTGTTAAATTTTCCCTGTTCCTTCATGTAACTGGAAGGAAAATTAAGACTTTAGGATCAAAGATTATAGCTTGAACTGCTATTTGCTCTAAAATTGTAATTTAGCTGGAGATTTTGCAGTGGCTTTGCTAAGGAAAAAGTTTCTTTGTTAAACATGAAGAGTGAAGATCACAAAATTATGAAGCCATCAAGTTGCTATGATTATCAAGAGTCTAGTAATTCAAGGCACTTTGTTAAGCTTTTAGTTTGGTAGCTTTGAAACATATCTTTGCAACTGCATAATCCTATAGTTAGTGAAATGCTATTGCATTACTGAACACAAACCCTTCTTTCACTTACTGATTTAATCATTTGCATTGCAGCAAAGAATGTGGTTTTGTCAGGAGTTAAGGTATTCCTCTTGCATTTGCTATTCCTTGTTTAGAAGCCAATTTGCATTAATTAGACATTACATTTAGGCCTGTTTTCAAATGGATTGATGGATGATCATAGCTGTTAGCTGAGATAGTTTTTGAATAAATGAATAATCATGTAGAAGAAATTATGCAAATTAAAATTTGTTTCAAGAAAGTGTTGGAGTTGGTAGTGTGTTGTGGAGCTTTTTTATCAGTGCTGCTTTCTCTAATAGGTCAAAAATTCATAACTTTTTTTACAGAAAGTTTAAGCCTTGTGGAAATGATCTAATATTTGGTCTAACATTTCATCTGACTTTTGGTGTGACAAGTTTGTTGATGTTGTGCAAGTGTGCAAATGAGTCTGACATTTCACCTTACATTTAGCCTAACTTCACACTTGAGCAGCAATAAATTAAATGTGTACAAGCGTGTGTCCTCTGCCTATAGCCAGGACAACATACAATTGTGGCAAACTTGTGTGTGCTGGAATTACTGGATAATGATCTTATAGTTAAAGGAAATGCTTGCACTGAAAAACTCATGATGCTTTTTGTATCTGTGTTCTTACTATGTTCATACTCAACTGATTCTTCATAACAATATTTTATCCTTGCATGTAAGACCTAAGCTGCATGCTATGGTCAAAAACAAAACAAAGTGAATGAAGAATTGGTCAACAAATGGAGAATAATGAAATGTTAGGTGAAATGATTGATCTTGATTAAACATTGCCCAACATTACAGAACACTATGTTAGGTGTCCTGACAAGGTGTGCAAACGATCTAACATGTTGCCTGATATGATGTCATATTAAATGTTAGACCAAATGTTAGATTATTTGCACAAGCCTTTATACTAACATATTCGTGATTTAATTGGTCAATGCTTTTCTACATTTTATCCTTGGTGTCTTAGATCTGTTAATAGTGCTTAGAAACCAGAACCCTAATGATGCATGTTTTTGGCTCTAACCAAGCACACCTTAGTCAAACTGACCGGATTAGTGAGGTTTATAAAGGTATGCTTAGCTTGCTAATCAAGAAAGAATAGAAGCAGAAGCAAAAATCAAATATTATGAATATCTTTATTATAGTCTGTAACCATAAAAGATGATACTATTGCATCAGCCAATGATCTGGGCACTCAGTTTTTTCTTCGAAAGGAAGATGTTCAGGATGGTAGAACCAGGTTTGTTTGAATTTCCTCTTTTTAGTTTTCTTGACTAAGTCAGGACACCTGTCCCTTCCACTTTTTTGCATCAAATAGCATGCTTTGTTGTTTCTTGCACTTTTTTGAAGAAGAAGCTGCCATAAAAACTTTGACAGTGATGCTGTAGCCAACACAAATAAACATAATTCCAAGCTTGTCCGCAACTTAGTGAATCGGCCCCTCCACTTTGAAAGCCAGTTTGATGCTCCTGTATGTGTGGTAATTAGGACTGCAAACAGAGCTTAACTGTCATCTGCTGTCACGTCTGTAAAGAGTTGTATTATATATTGTGTTCAATTTACCTGGTCTCTTTAAATCTTTGTATGATCACTGTATGGTTAGCTGTACTTTAACAGTAGAAGAATCTGACAATTACCGTTGTATCCATTATCCTCTTAAAGGATGTTGCTGGTTTTTTTTCCGTTGGGGAAAGGGCGTTTTGACCATTTGACCAACTACTATAGCTGAAAAAGGACTCTGAAAACGCTATGATCAATGAGATGCCAAGCAGGGGAGACGGAAGGCCCCCTACACCCCAATAAACACATCACCAATCCTAGTCTGTTTTACTGAAAGGAATTTTTCTTGACTTGAAGGGCAGCTGGCTGTATTGGACGACTGGCAGAGCTGAATTCGTACGTAAAAGTTGAAGCCACTGATGTTGATTTGATGAATGGAGACCTTGGTTACCTTAAGAATTTTCAGGTCTGTGATTTTGAGAATTTTTCATTTTAATTTTTTATTGCATTGCATAATTGACACAAATTACGTCGTAATCATTCGCTTCTGTTACTCTGAACTTTGTAGTACAGTGTAGAAAAGTGCTTTTATGTCTCTGGGGTTTGTAAAGCCACAGTGTTTCCTGATGTCGTTAAAGTTGCATTGGGGTTTCCGATGACTTTTCTGAGACTGAATATGGCTAATTAGATCTACGCGGATTGTCCTCGATTATAGAGCACACCGAACTTCAACTAAAGTCTACCGCAGAGGTATGCTCTATTGATTGTTTGAGAGCAATGTTTAATTATATGCAGTAAAGTCGAATACGCCGCCTCTTTTTGCAAGTCAGTTTTTTTGACCCCAGTAACGACCTTCAACATAAAAAATCTTGATTTCCAGTGTGTTTTGCGCATGCACATTGGCGGAGATTGAAAAAGCCCCATGTACACCTGAAGTGATGAGAAATTTTAATAAATAACAGAAACTACACTGCTAGCTCAGCGCTAGAATTTTACACAAGTATGCACTCTTTTTACAAGAATAATTTAATGAGAACACGAGCCTGAAATTTACTGGAAAATAAAGAACAAAAAAAAATAAGGATGAGTTAGAAGCTCTGTAGCAGAATATATTGTCAGACAACGATGCATAAACTTTCCACTAGCGTATGGATATAGAATTGCCAGCCTTGTCACTTGTCCTCATTGATTTTCACGAAAAAGTTGTCTCTTGTGAAACCAAATACTGTGCTGACATTGTCTGTTTATAATTGTTTATAAACTTTCAATAGAAAGCATTGGTATGCAAGTGGGACCATCTTGGATGTAACATTTGGCTAATAGGCTCACAATCAATCAAAATATCCAATGTTGTCTTGTATATTGTCTTTCCATGTATTTCTAAACTGCTTACAATCTTAAATTTAGGAACAAATTAAGAGCAATTCATCCGCAGAATGTTGGAAAAATTAAGACCATCCAGCCTGAGCTTCCATTTTTGCACGTTCTCATAAGAATAACTGTATACTTCGTAACTATCTTAGGTCTCAAAAATGGAGTACACGTTTTTTTATAAGAATAAAGTTTAGAAGATAATGAGGCTCAAATGATCAAAATCTTAAGAAAATCTTAAGATAATCGTAAGAACATCTTAAGATAATCTTAAGAAAATCAAGAGGCTCAATTTCCAAAATATAGTGTTTTTATTGGCCAAAAATCGATATTTCGTCGTTATTGCATTCAAAATGTTAAAGATGGAATTCCAATCCAAGTATGCAATATTAATAACGAAAGTGTAAACCATTTTAGCCAGTTTATTTCAGGGAAAGTTAAGAAAAATTAACATGTAT
>OLMO02000294.1:8861061-8879628 GCA_900291935.2 Cassiopea xamachana | reverse complement strand
TATATATATATATATATATGTATATATATATATATGTATGTATATATATATGTGTATATATATATATATATATTTATGTATGTGTATTTTTGTGATGATTAAATGTAGCATGTTTCACCTTAGGCTAAACAATTACTGCATGTTTTCCCACTGGAACACAAACTGCAAGATGGAAGTACGTTGAACGTGTTTTTGCACGTCTCAATTGGTTATTTTTTACTTTCTATAACACGCCTCAGTTATTGTAGAATGTTGCACTCTAATTGGGATATGAAAGGTGCAACTCTGCAAGCTAGTCTGTTATCGTATGGAATTCAGTTAGAGTTGATATACGTGTTAATTTAACGGTGCTAAAAGTCTTTTGTCAATACACGCTTTTTCATAAGAAACCTAGATCACGTACTAAAAGTATCTTAATTTTGGCTACATTTTAGTTCTAGAAGTTTCTTGACATTTCTTAACTTAGCGAACTAAATTGCTGTGAAAGCGTTCTCAGAACTTGAATGTAGCATATATTAATCCTATAACAAACAAAATGCGTCAGTACGAGTTAAATTCTAAAGCAATGTCATATTCACATTGTTTTGGTACAGCTCTACGTTTAACCAGATAAAGACGTCAATGTGCTATAAAGTTTCTTAGCTCTTTCCGTGTAGTTCTAAAGGTTTCTAATATTCTAAGCTGTCTAGTACTAGGTGGCTTATAAAGTGGTTTCTTATAAAAAATAAGAAGTGCTGGAAGAGTATCTCTTTCTGAACAGTAATTCAGAGCAACATGCTTTCCTTCCATCTTCCAAGCAAAACAGCACGCTTTGAGACCTTAAGTTGAATATTTAGCCGTCCAGGAAAACTTTTCTGGACTTGGTTTTCTGACACAAAGAGCTGTATATAATTTTGTTTCTTCAGCAAGCTATTTTTCTTTGATTCGAAGATTTTAGAGAACTTTCTACCAGTTACTTCAATGCGTTCTATCCTTTTGTATCTGATTTTTGCGACCTCTTTTAACTGGATATGTGGATTCCTGTTTACACGTTTTTTTTGTAAGAAAATCATCATTTTGCCTGAGCCTCAATTTTCTTAACTTTTTTCCTGAACTTGAGCCTAAGATTTTCTTAAATTTTTCTTAACTTTTCCTTACATAAACTTGCTAAAATGGGTTATACTTTCGTTATTAATATTTTATACTCGAATTTGAATTCCATCTTCAACATTTTGAAGCCAATAACGACGAAATATTGATTTTTGGCCAATAAAAGCACTAAATTTTGGAAATTGAGCCTGGTGATTTTCTTAAAATTTTCTTAAGATTTTGACCATTTGAGCCTCATTTTCTTATCAACTATTTTCTTATAAAAACGTTTAATTTACAGCCTCCTTCTGGCAGTCGCCAAAGCGTCCTCCAAAGCCAATTGTTTTTGATGCAGAAAATCAGTGGTAAGTTTGTCTTTTTGTCTATATTCCTTTTGGTAATGTACACTGAATTAAGTAAAACATACAGAACCGAGTATCAGAGGCCTATATCTGCTGAATTAAAGGGGTCTCGTGGTCTCCTAGTACATCTTGGTCAGCATTCCCCTTGCTCGTTAAAAGTTCAAATCTTCATCACGAAACTGAGCCCCCTTGAGCCCCCCTCTACGACACGCCTGCGCTGGAATGTGAATGCACACAAAATTGCACATAAATAAACTTTGCATATTGTAAAGTTTACTAGTAGCATAAAACATTATAAGTATGATATCTGCATGCTGTGTATTTATAAATGTAAAATACTATTATATTGATTTTCAAGTTTTAATCTAGAAGTCATTCTTTTGCAATTAGGCATATGAACTTCATTGACAGTGCTGCGAAGTTAATTGCAAAAATTTATGGGATCAAGGTTTGCATTATTGATTAAAACATATTTTTTATACTTGTTGCTGAAGAAAGAAGTGCACATCTCTTAAGTTTTTTGAAACTTTTACTGAAATGATAGCACTGCATCGAGATATCTTGATTTTTGTTAAAGTATAATGTACATCGACTTTTGCATTTCCACATTGCCTATTTATATCTATCGTCATTCATTTAATATACTTCTTTAGGTACATGATGATGTCTCATTAAAAGAAGCCATTTCAGAAACCAGAGTACCCAGTTTCTCTCCAACGCGAAAGGTGTGTTGTCATTCTTGTATATTTAACTTATTCTCAGCCATTACTTCATTCATCATCATCATCATCAGCCTGTCACGCCACTGCTGGCGGATCGCCTCCACAACTGTCTCCACGCAACTCTGTCAAGAGCGACTCTCATCCAGTTATTTCCAACCTCCTCTTCAATCTCGTCCCTCCACCTTCTCTTTGGTTTTCCTCTTGCTCTTTTACAGCCTCTTGGGTACCATTCAGTTGTTATTTTGGCCCATCTTTTGTCTTCCATTCTTGCCACATGTCCAGCACATCTGCTTTTCAGTTCTCTTACTGTTTCGATGACGTCTTTCACTTTGGCTCTTTCTCTGCTGGCTTCATTCCTGATCTTGTCTTTCAGGCTGATGTTTAGGATACTTCTTTCCATTCTCCTTTGTGAGGCTACTAACTTTCTGGACTGGTCTTTCGTGAGCGCCCATGTTTCTGCACCATACATCAAAGTTGGTAAAATGACAGTGTCCATATTTACTTCATTAGATTTTTGTAAATTTCAATATAAAGACAGCGACCAGTAGAAGAGAAATTTTTATTTATTCATCAAAATCTGATGTGTAGAATGTCTGGAGAGTAGGACGCTTGCAGCGTGCTGAGATGATTTCTGACAACACACTGTTTGGAGCAATAACTTGTCACGATCCCTATACTTTAGACACTGCTCAACCGAAAAAAGTTTATATGGCATTCGGAATCTTTTTCCCGCTTATGTCGTAACTACCCTTTGATGTTTTCGTCGTATTTTGTTGCATTCGATACAAATTGTAGTTTATTCTGTACAGAAACATTTCCATCGACTCGAACGAGCTGTTAAATGAAGTTGATAGTGGTGACGACAAAAGCACTATACGAAGACTAGTCAGTGTAAACGTTTCATGTAAGCAAGTAATCAATGTAAGGCAATCTAGTAAACGTTTCGTGAGAAGAAAAGACTGAAGTTGAAGGTTAAAGAATGAAAAAACAAAAGATACAAAAGAGCTCTGGGCGGGAATTGAAAGCCAGACGTATAAGGGAACAATCAGAAAGGGGATGGTATAAATTAGGCTATTGTTGGCCTGTAAATTATTGAATTGATCATTCAACTTCTGTATAGCTGAATCAAATTATGAATGTATAAGTCAATGAATTGATGAAGGAATGAATGTGAAAGGAATAAGTTATTCACTTGTGACTCATAAGTGAACCGGAGTCATTGTGTGTATCAATTAATATTTCGTATTATTCATAAACATTCTTTATGAGAATATAAAATAGCTTTGTGAAAGTTAAATATAGGTTTAATTTTGATAGGAAATCGCCCTTGATGATGAAGAAGCGAAAAATTTAGAAGCAAAAGCAGACATAGGGAAAATCGAAGCACTCCAGAAGTATTTGAGTGACGTCATAGAAAGAAATGAATTTTCAGATGGTATTAATGTTAGCTCTGTCATTGATCATCATTTTAAAATCCTTTTTAAAGCTGTATCCAAGTTATTTTTTCTATATCAAAATTTATTAGCATTTGTGGTACATCAGTGTTTACGCTTTTTACCTGAAGAGTGACCGTAGATGTGACTTCTCATCAATATTTTGGAGTATTTCCACAAATATGTAGTTTCTATCAACACCACACATTGTGTTGATGTCTTTTCTTTTCTTTTCTTTTTTTTCTATACAAAAAAGAACTTACATTAACAAATTAAAAACATTTATTGTGCTATTTTCCCCAACAGGAGTTTTCACAATGTTTCCAGAAACATTTGAAAAGGATGATGACAGTAACAGTCATATTGACTTCATTACAGCTGCATCGGTAATTTAGGTTTCAGTTCATTTACGATCCTGACATTGTGATTGGCAAAGTCGCACAGAATCTTTTCATACAAATTTATACAATATTGTAATATACTTAACTTGATTGCTTAAATATACTGTTGAAGTGCTTCCTGCCTTTAGTCAATACAGTGAAGTATCCTTCTATTATGAGGGCCCCCAGGGGTTATGGGGAATAAGGGAACTTGCCATTTTATTACTAGGAACATGGGAACATGAATAAGCTTTTCAAGAAAACTTGGGATCAAAGTGGATTCTGGGAAGCAATTCGACATTTCTTTTAAGGGAACAGTCAAAAAACATTTTTGGGAAAACAAACCCCCCTGGGGGCCTCTATTATGAAACTGTGAGAAACGATTTTTATGGTATATCATTATTTCTGATTCTCTAGAAGTCAGAGATGGACTTCCCATATATCTCCATTTCTTACTTTTCCTGTAAGGGGATTTCTTAGGTACTTCTAGCTGTCATAATATTGTTAGTTTATTACTTTCAGAACCTTAGAGCTGAGATGTACAACATCGAGCCTGTTGATCGGTACAAAACGAAGCGGATTGCTGGGAAAATTATCCCAGCCATTGCAACAACAACAGCGGCAATTGCTGGATTGGTATGTGTTTACTTTTCACTTCAGATCTCTTTGCAATACTAAATTTACTATTCGATTAAGAAAAGCAAAAAACATTTCACCTGTATTGCCCAGCCTAGGCGTTACATCTTGATTAGCTTTTAAGCAATCACCACCCATGGAATCCTCTTTCTAATTAGCCAATGAGACTTCGAGAATTCGTAGTGTACACGTGATTTGTAATTCACATGTAGAGATTATTTAAAAAGTGGATTTACTGCTGATTATCTGTTGATTCCATGACTAGCTGTAAGTATATAAACATATAATTAGTTATTTTATATTATGTCCACTCAAGTGATTGAATCCTTAGCAGCCAGAGAATTTGACTTCTTTTCGGAAGCTTTGTGGTTTATATCCAATGACTTTGCAGCAAAACCCATCAACACTTAAAACCAAGAGCCTCTCTAGTGATATTTGCTGTGGCTTCTATCCTGCTCGAAGCCCTATTTGTAGCACTGTTTATTAAGCCAAGAGGACAGGATTTGAACTACATTGTCCATATTTATCTTCACATTATAGATGGGTTTGCGTAAAAGGCTAATTGCTGATCGCGCCAAATTAATTTTGTTTCTCGTAATCTTCTATTTATTAATAAGTTAGGTTTTTTTATTAATATTCAGGGCATTTTTGATAGTAATTGATATCATATTTATTCTTGATATTCCGTAGATTACAATTATCTTGTATCCCTTTCTGTTTTGTTTTTGTTCAGTTTTTTATTAGCTGTGGCACCCTTTTGTAAATTGCCTGTCATAGTGAAATGTATAATGGGAGTTAGTGAATTTGCAATGGAACATAAATACTTTGAAAAAAATTATTCTTTAGATTTTTATTGATGTCTGTTGTTTCGCGATGTTAATAATGTGGATTTTTTGTAGGCTACCATTGAGTTGATAAAAATCATTGCCAAATATCCAATGGAAAAGATGAGAAATTGGTTTCTGAACCTTGCTGTGACTTGTTTTGTTCCAACCACTCCCATGTCCGTACAATTCACCAGAGTCACGTGAGCAGCACTTTTTTCGTTTCTTTACTTTAGGAAGTAAGTACACCATGGTAGACCATGGCCAAGCTAGATTTAGGACACCGGAGTGTTAGTAGGACAATAAAAAAATAAGGTGACAAGATGCAATTAAATGCAATTAGAGATCAAAGTAGGCCGACAAATTTCGGGCTCCCAAGGCAATTTTGCTCCCGTGAATAATTCCTAGATGGTTTTTGATGTCTTGTTCAAACCCGGTGGTACTCAGAGCTCACCGGATGACTACAGAATGCTTAAGCTAAATGCTTAAGCTACAGAGGATAAGTCTGTTTTCATCATTAGTTCCTAGTCAATCCTAGACCATCATGCGTCTGGTTCTGTGCACATTATAAACACGCATAAAGGAACCTTCCTTTTTTCAAAGCTAGACCAAAAAGCTTCTAATACGAAATTTGAATGAACTGTTGATAAAAGGTTTGGGACAGTGTTTCTTTTGAAGATTCATAAGATTTGTTGCAAGCCAATGAGTTTGGGATACAACAAACATATAATGGAGAACAACACTGATATCTGTAATTATGGGTAGAATTTTGCATGATATCAGCCAAATAAAGCTATCAATATCGTGTAAATTGTTTTGAGTAGTGAATTTTTCAAAAAAGCTAACTATAGCTGATGCATTGAGCTATTTCCATGCTATTGTTCATGTAGCTTAAGCATTTAGTTTTCTTTATAATTTAGCATTATTAAGAACCTGAAAATAGTTAAGGTTGTGTTCTCATTCATGTTGTCTAGGCCATGCAATTTTAGGATATAAGTTCTTAAGCATTTTAGTTCTTTTAAGCAGACATTTGCTAAGCATTTTTTGACGTACCAGTATAAACAAACATATAAACAAAAATATTTTGAATAAGCAAAGACTTCGCAAAATCTGCAATCATTACAAAGATTTGCAAATTTGCGTTGTGTCGTAAAAGCTGTTATTATTTGTATACTTTGCTAATTTTTTCTGAACATCTTACTGTTACATCAGTCTCATTCCGTCTGTTCCACACTCGTATAAGCAAATTGCTGCTAAAGGCTAGTCTTCTGTTCTTTTAAAGAGATGATCTTTCGTTCTCCATTTGGGATCGCTGGGATGTTCAAGGCAATGAAAGCTTCACTTTGCAACAATTTTTGGACCATATTCAGGTTTGCAGTTTGTACATTTTACTGCGTTAATTAATAATCAAAATTTTCTAAAAATTTCCTGTTGTACACGCGCTGATGACTATTATCTCCTACCATGGTTTCTGTTCTAATTCTGTTGCCTGTGGAGAAGCATGCTTGTTCCAGGCCTGTATGTTAAGCTTTTTTGGACCTTGCTTTCACCTACATCTATCTTGTACTGCCTATCTTCTGAAGAAGATTCTAGTAGAGTGACAGGCCAGAGCGGAAAGCTGTCAATACATTGAAAGTTGAGCTATATAACATAGATAAGTCTCCACCCATTATGAAGAGTTGGTATATAGCTTCGAACCTTGGTGCTATCTTCAAGTTTTGGATGAATACTGGGAATGTTTTGAAATTTTCAGACGTGATTTGGCCCAAATGTGATATCGTATAATTAGTTTATACTGACTGCTCACCCCAGTACCTACAATCTCTGCCAAAAGTCCTTGGAACACCAATTATTTAATGCATAATTTCTGATAAAAGTGATTTTTTCATCCATGTCGAACGATTGAAATCCCCTCCCTCCTAAAAACAATGTTGAATTAAGTGTTTATTTGTCAGAGAAGGGTCTGCAAGCATAGCGGCTTTTTCTGTACCTTTCAACACTGTATATAACAACATTGTTTTGAGGGGGAGAGGGGGATACTACTAAATGAGCAGCAGAAATAATGCAAATGTTCCAAGACTTTTGGCTGAGATTGTATGTAAATATCGCCTTAGAAGAGAATAATCGGCTGTTGAGAAATCGGTTAAGAGTAACGGCAGCGATTAGGAGAATAGGAGATTCTGATGGAGGGGCTGGAATTGTTGAAAAGCATTTTGTAGTGTGTATACGGTAGTGTATGAAGGAAGTAGTTTGAAGTCTTTCTGACTTCTCACTCTAGTGCAAAGATTTACGCCATAATTGGATTCGCTCACATGTTGGGGAGTTGGGAATCTCAATAGAATCTATATTCTTTCATATGCATTGTTCTGCATTAAGATGGACGTTTCCTGTCTGACGTTTTTTCCATGGTGATATTTTAGGGCAAAGCCAATATGAAAGTGAGTATGGTAATGCAAGGTGCAAAGATCATCTACATACCATTTTTTCCTGGCCACGATAAGCGATTATCTGAAAGGTATGTTTGTTTATTTTTGAGAATCAAGAAGGCTCTACTTTGTTTCCAAAGCAATTGGACCTCTTTATAATATTGCAAGGCCATTTTTATGTCCTTTGATGTTTCCTGATTTACAGAGTACCTCAATTTCATCAATTGTCTCGTTAATTTTCTCTTTATTAATCTCTTCTAGAATGCTCGAGCTCTTGGGTCCAGCAAATGATGTTCGACACATCGATTTGACTCTAGGATTCGAAAGTGGAAGTGATGATTATGATGAATTGGCTTGTCCTCCTGTCAGATATGTTGTCTAAATGAACAAGTAGGCTAATTGTGTTGAACATTCTTGATTCAAATTTTATTGACTGAAGTGACAATTAGTTTGCACTATACTCATACTACATATATAGATCGATATGCACTTGGATTATCTTCTGGAGGAAAATGATGACCAACAAGTATGAAGGGAATGTTTATCGCACCAGAGAATATTCCTTAGAAAAGTTTTGAGTAATTGAATAGTTTAACGAATAAATTAGTGGTGGAATTGATAGATGATTACTTGAATAGCCGAATGAAGAATTAGAGGAGCAGACTTCGGCTCTCAGAATGTTCCTAGTATTCTATGTTAGAGACAGGAAGCAATTTTGTTGTTAGTATCAATTTTCCTTCAACACTGACGAAGATGATAAGTAAATCATTTATTCTTACAAATTTGTACATGTTTATTGATTCCTACATCACCATACGTAGCAAACTTCATTGATGAATTTATAGTTAATTTTCGCAGGATTTTCGTGTCCTGATACTTATGATATATCGTATCTTTAAATATGCTCTATCCCATAGAATGATCACTTATATGACAGGGCATTTTTTCTCGATTGCTCATCTGAGTGGATAGTTGAGACCGAAATTGTAGCTGGTTTCAAACATTATTGTGCTTTTTTTTCTTTCATCACTTTATATCTAGGGTTGTGGACCAAGATCGCTAGCTTGCAAGCAGAACCACTGAGAGGGGGTAGGGGGCAAATCGGCCCAAGGCGTCAAGGTCCAAGGGACCTCTTAACACCCTATTCTTCAAGGTTTGGGGGCTTCATGCTAGAGACAGGAAGCAAATGTTTTGTTAGTATAAATTTTCCTTTAAAGCTGGCGGAGATGATAAGTAAATCATTCATTCTTACAAATTTTTACATGTTTATTGATTTCTACATCAGCATACGTAGCAAGCTTCATTAATGAATTTATAGTTAAAAAAGCAGCAGTAACTTTCCAAAGGTCATTTCTAGACCCTGAAAGTTTTCTGCTCGCTTCGCTCGCAGGGGCCCTCGTTTTCCTTTTTTCCCTGGGACCTCTGAATTTTCTCGAGGCCCTGCTTGCAAGATTGTTGCTTACTCTCATAATATTTAGGAAAAAGCTTGGCCATTCAATTGTTTTGAACTAGAGCTGTACAAAGGATCTTTCTTCGACTTTCGAGCGTTTAGCAAATTGATGGAGTAACCCAACCCATTTTGCTGAAGCACACCTTCCACTTCTTTATATCTTGGGAATTTTCCGGTGATGCAGTCAGATAAGTAGTAACCTTTGCCATCTATAGTCTACAGTTCGACGTGATTAGTACATTCTGATTATTGGTAGAAAAAGCTTCTACTTACGGTGTTGACACACCTGAAGCTCTTTTCCCTTAGCATGAAAACACATGTTAGTCTCTCGATTTACCTCCGTTTCCCCAATTCCTTGGGGCTTGGAGGGTGCCTCTGAGAGGACTTCAGTTCTGGTACGAGCATTTAGGACCGTATGCCCTTCCTGACGTCACCATTGGTCTGCGGTGGGCCTCGAACCCAGGACCACGTTGATCTGAGTCGAGTGCATTAACGCTAGGCCACGGCTGCTCTATGAAAGCACATGTTGGTATTGGAGATTAGTATAACGTGTTATTACACATTATTCAAGGCTAGATATTCTAGAGCAAGCATTCTCTAAAGAGTTGTGTGGCATTTTAAAGTTTGAATAGAGAGTGTTATTAATAGTGCTGGGAACTTTTGTAGCAAGCCTCAGAATTTTCTGGTAAGCACTGCAGCTTGATAGTCAGGAAGAAGGTTTGCATGTTTACTTCCCTCATGAAACTTGTATGTTCTCTACATACAATACAAGTGGGGGCACTTCTTGTTTTTCCAAGGCTAATTTGCAGATTATTTCCGCGTTCAGTGGATATTTGGATTAGCTTATACTATGCTAATTGCAGTTGTTCAATTGCGAGAAATTAGTAAGAAATTGAACTGACCCAAGATTGTATATTACAAGCTATCAAAGCATTACCTCACAGGAACTTGGAAATATTACGTCATAGAAGCCAATCATGTTACATCAAATTAAGTTAGGCCCCCCTTCCTTCAAGAATTAGAAATGCCAAGATCACGTATACTGGAGGTAATTCTGAGGCAGAATTAGGGCAATCAAGACACCATGTTGCAGCATTCGCCATCTTGGTTGGGATGAGTTGATCAACATGCTAACTGCGGGACCATCAAGTTCTACGAATAGCTATAGTTTCATTGAACAGATACAAGCAAGCATTCCAGTGCCTGTTAGATGGAAAGATGGCAAGCATATCGCCTCACGGCTACTTACACCCGCGGAGAATACCAAAGTGTTCAAAATCCTTGGCAGCAAGAGAAAGGTATGGGCTTCTAATTCGTTTTTTAGTTTCGTGGTACTCATATTTAAAATAATTAACGCTTGCACGGACTTCTGGACGTGTACTGGAAAAACATGGAATGAAAGAAAACTCATGGCAGAATGCTTTGTTGGTAGAAAAGAGAAGTTAAAGATAGTAGTGTCGGAGTTATCACGCTTTATAAAGATAGCCTACCACAGCCTCTCACCATAGCTGGGTAATTTTCTATAGTCTAATTCATTATTGATTTTCATAATTCCAGTGAAATATATATCTGTTTTGGATATTGTTTTGCTAGGAAATTAGCTTACAATCAAGAGTATTTAATCAGAATCACCCAAACCTGTTATACTTAAATTGTGTTGCTATTGCACTTTGACTTAAAAGCTTTTAGGGGTCATACACTCGTTACGTATCGCCAAATTTACCGTTTTTGAGCCCCCCATCCCCCTCTCCACACTATAGCTCTCCATATGAATTAAAAAATATTGTAGCAAATCAAGGTACCCTCTCTCCTCCTTAGAGGCGCTACGTAACAGGTGCATTATCCCTTGCCAATGATACGCCTAGCTACAATAAATCTCATTGGTTAAGACTTCTCTGTGCAATTTCTATTTGCATTTTCTGAATGTATCTTAGTCCCAATACTTGTTTTATTGCGTTGTTTGTTGATTAGTTTTTATGGAAGATTAAGAATGTAACTAGGAGATTTAAGGCCTAATCATATGGGCTCGGTAAGCCGGGCTAGCCCGCTTTGCCAAGATCTCGGTTTTATTATCAAATACTGTTAAAACGCAACTTGCTATCATATGACAAGGGGGCTAGCCCGGTAAACCGGGTTCTCGCATTCTTCAGCAGAGATCCCGGCTAAACGGGCTGTATTTTTCTCATATGATAACTCCATCCCGGTTTGCCTGGGTAGATATCATGTTATTTTCATTCATTTTCCAATTATTTCGAATTCTTGAGACGTCACATTCAAACGATAAAACATTCAAATGATAGCGAGCTGATTCTAACCCGGTAGAGCGGGCTGGCCCGGTTAACCGAGCTAATGTGATTAGGCCCTTACTTTTGTTGTGATTGTAGAGCATTAGATGTTTATTTTGAAGCTTAGCTTTTGTGTCACGGTCCCCTCAAAAGCAACCTTAGTTGATGGGGGTTACCTTGTATAAATAACATACAATGAAATGAAACGAGCAAACGCACACGTGATGAAGGAGAAAGGTTTTGTGTTTATATGACGACGGAACACTTCCTTGTATTTCATTCCATTTTGCTATCTGCAGGCCAAGATATTTTATCAGATTTCTGGTTCCATTTTGTAGGCTCTCGCAACAACTGTCGCGCAGATGTGGTTTGCAATCCCAAAAAATTCACCCACTTGGACCCAAAAACTGTTTGGAGTGCTGTGTCTCGTGAAGGATTTTTTACGAAAGTCATATTTCATCTGGCTTGTGGACGTTAGCGGTGTATGTTTACTTACTATATTTGTTTAAGCTAATTCCATTTTCTCTTCTGGATCTTGTCGTTCGAGCAGTTGCGTGCAGACCTTGCCTTCATTGTTTTTTTATATGCAAAAGATTTTTGTAGGTATATCAATGCTTAAATGTCTTTGCTGTCCCATCTGCCTAATCTTCCCTGCACGGCTAATTTTCCTTTTGCAGCTGATCTTTCTTCTCTTTGTCAAAAAAACTCATTTTGTATCATGCTTTGTTTTCTTGTTCTTCCGCCGCTGGAAGATTGAATATGCTTGCCTTGTCGTTGAATATGCTTGCCTTAGCCCTTCTCCGTTTTCTAGATTTGATTCCTCTCAAGATTTCTTCATCAAACTTCGGTCTTTTTATCAAGTTCGATTCTTTTGATCAAATTTGATTGTCTTCATCAGGTGCAGAACTCTTCTCCAAATCCTGTTCTCTTCCACATTTATTTTCTTCCCTAGGTTGTGAAAATAAGTAGTGGTATATATTTAGAGAAGATGTTGTCAAAGTTTGAAAACATAATTACTTCTTAATTTCGATAGGATCATTCTTCCAGATTTGATTTTCTTTTAGAAGGTAGAACCTTCTTTGCTTGCTTTTCTTACTGCATGCACTTGTTTATCTTCTTTTGAATATCACTATCCGTTTGTATTCAATCTTCTGCTATTAGCAGTTTCGTTGTAAATTTTTCCCTTTTAATTCTTCTTCCTTCAAAATGGCTGTTTCATCTCTATCAAGTAGAAATAACAGTTATTTCGACTTCTTTTGAAGTTGTGCTTTGCTTCTACTTTGTAACATAGCAGAAGAGTAAGACATGATCTCATTATCGAAACTTTATGTCAAAATTTTGTAAATTGTTGACATGATACATCATTTGATGATTACCATGTGCGTGTACAAGCATCAAGTTGTTAATACGTTTTTAGCATTTCCTTCCTTTTTTTGTGTATTTTCTTGGAAACTTTGTCACGTGTAGCATTCCTCCGCAATTCATCGTATATTTAGTTTAGCATTCGCTTTAGAGGTCATAGTTCACAGTTCATACTTCAGAGGTAATAGTTCAGATTGAGAGGACACAGTTTAACGTAATGAGTTTCAAAGCAAAACAAAATTTATATAATTATTGTAAACGTTTGGTTGATTCAATGTTATTATAGATCCAACAAGAAGTGTAGTTCATTTTCAAGCCTTGAACTGATCCACAGGAGTATAAAGTTTACAACATGTTTATCTAGGACAGTTAATGTGCATGTTTATGACAAGCTCATCATGATCGAATTATTGAAAGCAACACTCCACAATGAATTTTCTTCCTTTATGTCAAATGTTGTTTAGTTTTCTATTTTTTTCATAAGGAACTTGGCATCATTCAAGAACAAGAAATTTACAGGCAGTTCAAGTACAAACGAGTTCTTAACACTTTCCACACTTTTGAGGGTGATGTAAGCTTATAGTTTTGTTCTTAAAATCATCAGTGACACTTATGTCAACATAGCTACAGGAGTTTGATCGACAAATTTCTCGAATTCTTCAAACTGTCGTTAGTTTCTAGTTAGTGAACTATTCAGCACACGTTCCTTCACCTACTGGATCTTTCTGTTATTTATTAATTCCTTTATTAGTTCATTCTGTCATTCTTTCATTAATTAATTAATTAATTCATTCATTCATTCAGACACTAATTCAATCATTCATTAAATGGTTTTAGTACTTTACTCATTCAGTCTTTGATTTTACAGTTAATTGATTGCGTAGTTGATTTGTTGATGCATTACTTATTCGAGCCATCTTTGTTTATAAATTTTTAATCTGAATTTAATTTCTAATGCTGTCCGTTGTGTTCCATCTTTTAGTACTGCACAGTTGGCTTAAACTTTTGTGACATGGATGAAGCAGCATTTTTCCTTCAATGTGTGGAGGAAAGGATGTCATTTTTCAGGAAGAAAAGAGCAGGTATGCTAGATCACATTATGAATACAAAGAGTTAGTGGTGCAATGGTTTGAAGGGAAGGGAGCTATTGCCCATCCTGGCAAAATTCTATCGGAAATTTCGGATTCAATTTGTCGGAACTTCCAAGCCCCGAATGGACGGTGCGGGTAACCGCACTTACCCTTCCGAGAGGCTATTGCTAAGGAAGATTGTTGGGCAATTCTTGCTTGTAGCCTCTCAAAGGTGTACCTCCAACTGCGCCCCTGAATAAAGTCACATTTGCACTTTATCTTACCAGACTTGTATCATTGAATTAATTCTTTTTAAAATGGGCTCTTTTCTGAATTGAAGTGGAGTCTATTGGGAAGCTATGATCAAGGGCCTGGCCATAGTGGGTACAAGGGGGTATGCTGGATTTCCCCACAATATTTTGCTTGTCGGCACATTTGCCGAATATCAATAGTGCTCGTTAACGTTGTATTGTTATAAAGCTCAAAGAAAGTACTATTTGTCAGCAAATTGAGCTCGAACGAAGTCTGTTTGTCGGCAAGTTGGGGTTGTGCACCCCACCAATAATTTTCTCTAGCTTTGCCCCTGGCTATAATAATTGTTCCATGTTACGTAGTTTTATTGGTGGTTCTTTAGAGGTTAAAGCAAGACAAAAGAAAAGAGCAGGCAATATTAGCCAAGATACAACTCCTCCAGAAGCAGTAGATCAAGGTGACATAAAGCATGGGCATGGCTACGGAGCTCCAATAAAAACAAGAAAGTCAAGGTGAGAAAGTTTTATTGTTTTAGGGTAGCTTGGTTTGTTCACTATTGCTTGAAGTAACCGTCGGCTGTGACTATTTTTCGAAACAGTTTAGAAAGTAATGCATACCTATGCACCAGCATAGGCGTCAAATCTTGATTGGCTAACAAAGGAATCACCATCAAATGCTTTCTGCCAATATTGTTGCGAGAATTCGTTCGATGGTGATTCCTTTGTTAGCCAATCAAGATTTGACGCCTATGCTCTATGCACCAGGGGTACCATCCTGAAAAGTACGAAAGGGGGCTGGGCTGTAGAAAATTAAAATGAACCACGCCCTTGACCATGCTGTCAGTGATAATGATATGTCTTTCACTATTGTGTATATGCAATGTTAAAATAGGCGAAGCCAAAAATAGCTGCAAGGGAAGACCGTTAGCTGTTTAATTAACACACATTATGATCACTTTGATTATCCATTCCAGGCCAAGTTCGGAATTCATCCAAACTACAGTTTGCTCACTGGAGGGTGGCTATGCCCCCCATAACAGCTCTTAATGTTACCAAGGGGCAGAGCTCCCTGAACTCCCCTCCACGGTACCCCTGCTATGTATTGTGTTTGACAATAGCACGGGAAAGCAGAACCATAGTTTTGGAATTCTGAAGTGCTTTTTCAATTAGCATTCATTCATTAAGGCTTGGAAAGTAGAACGATGACCGCGAGTAGTGCTTCCACTTTTGTCTGGTTTGATTTCCCGAAAATTTCCTTGTTTTCAGAAAAATTTCCTTGTCAAGGTAAAGTTTTTTCCTTAATGTTTCCTTGAACCTGGTTTACGTTTTATTCATTCAAAGAATGCTAAAGTCAACCTTTTATGTCTCTCCTCACCACGACAATTGCTGTGAAATTCCAAAGTTCTACTCTGCTAGCATACCAAGGTTACTTTGTGAGAAGTTAGGCACTTCTATCCACTTTTTAGAATGGCACAAAACCATGTTAACTTTTTGACGAAATGCCAAAACTCACTCTCATCACAGATATGTGCTGATGAGCATGGGCAAAACTGAAAATTTAGACGTCAGAAAGGTCAGGTGGTTTTGGGCCATCTTGAAATATACCACCTTTGAGAGAGACGTTGGAACAGCTATAACATGTGGTTTTTGAAATTTTTATAGTAAAAATGTGATCAAGTAACAAATTGAGACTGCCACATTTAGGCTCTTTTGCTCATCCTACACACCAAGTTCAATTGCAACTTTGAAAGTTGACAAAATATCCAGAAAACGCCGAACGAGAAGGAAAATTTTGGTTGTGAACCTAGTGGAAGCTCTTTGAATAATGAATTTCTTAAATTCTTAAAAATTCTTTAGAAATCACAGAATTTCCTTAATTTCTCCTGTAGTTGAATACTTATTTTCCTTGTGGTCAGCGAAATTTCTTTAAAAAAAGGAAATTTCCTTGAAAGTGGGAGCACTGATTACGGCATTTGTGGGGAGATGTTACCAAACGCGCATCTTCAGGCTCATTTGAAAACATTTCTACATGCGGAATTAAATTTATCAAAGCTAAACTCAATTTATTAATTTATTTAGCTTCTCTCTTCTGTGGAGTAAAATCCTCAAGAATTCTACAAAACGTTGCGCTCCAACAACACGACCTAAAGTGAAGGACACGAAACTAGAGTCTGAAGTATCTTTGATGACTTTCTCCAGTGATGAGGACATAGGTAGAGACATTGAAATAATGGACGACGCAAATCATGGTCCCTTCAGCTACGGGTGCTCGGCACTGCGTCCAAAAAATATTGCCTCGGTAGCAGATAATTTTATAGAAGATGTTTCAAAGGATGATGACAAACGGCTATGCTCTCCTCAACAAACAGAGAGTGTATTTGCCAAATCAATGCTACCACAAGCGAAAAATATAAGACAACAGCTCAAAAACAACAGGGCAATTGCGATGTTCAAGGAACAGCAGAAGGAATACCATTCTGCAATGATACGTTCTCTGGTCTCCTCTAAGGACGCAAGAGTAAAACAGAGCAAGCATCGTAAAAGCAGTAGTCAAGGCCAAGAGGGAGGTTACGATGAGGAATATTCACCTTTCGCAATTGCAAAATCTAATCCTACTGACAGTACTACAGCAGGCGTAGAAAACTTTGGCGCCGAATGGGTGTGCACTTCTAGAAGTTTCAGTGCCTTGCCGTCACACTCACAGCTCCAAAGTGATCATTCAGCAAAGAGCTTGAATACTTTTGTAGCAAATGCCCAGCCAACTGCAAGCAGCAGTAGGGGTCTTTTTCACAAGACCCATGCCGCATGGAGGAGGAGGAGCTTTGAACAACCAGGACCGGGGCATTGTTCCTCGACGTCTATTGATGCACCTCCTCCACCAGAGTTAACCACTTTAAGGTCAACTTTGTATCAGGAATCAGGGTCAGATTCATCGTTTCCATCTTTGCCCTCTGTTGATAAGCTACAGTTCCCAAAAGCAGAGCAACAGATGCATGGATTTGAAGAGGACAGGCAAAATTCTCCAGGTTCTGTAGTGACAGCGAATTCCTCAGGAAAGATCACTCAGTCATCAAATGAATCAACTCGAGGCTATAGTCAATCAGTTTCGGTAAGTCATGTTTATATAATATTTTAATACATTTGTGATTATCTTCATAAAGCGTTATAATTTATGGGAAATTAGCACTTTGTTTGCATCGCTCGTCTTCTAAAATCACATCTACCAGCTCATCTTCTAAAATCACATCTACCAGCTCATCTTCTAAAATCACATCTACCAGCTCATCTTCTAAAAACATCTACCAGCTCATCTTCTAAAATCACATCTACCATTGTAAAGATGTAATGTGCCTGATCTGTGAATATCATTTCAGGTGTCCCATATAGCTTAAAAGTTTAATTTAGACTTCCCATAAAGTTCATCTTATTATAAGCTTAACTGTTTATGTGCACTCGTGTGTCTGTAGTTAAAATTGTTTTCTTTTTCTTGACTAACCACTAACAATTTGTGTGCCGTAATGCGCTTAAATGGATTTCTGGACATTAGAGATGGATAGATAAATATATAGATAGATAAATATATAGATAGATAGATAGATAGATAGATAGATAGATAGATAGATAGATAGATGGATGGATGGATGGATGGATGGATGGATGGATGGATAGATGGATGGATGGATGGATGGATGGATGGACGGATGGATGGATGGATGGATAGATAGATGGATAGATAGATGGATAGTTGGATAGATGTATACTTTGAAAAAGTATCAGAGTATTTCTAAGTTGGAGAATACCTTGGATAATCAGCCAGAAGACAGCACAAAAACGATGCAGAATATCCGGGATCATATCATGGTCTCGTTTTGTACGAAGCAATAGGGCCCATAAGGCATGGCACATTGAATATAATATGGAAGTTTCTGATTTTTTGCAATGACATAGTCGTTATGCCTATAGAATGATAATTTTTTTTCTCAGAGAGACAGTAAACCAGACGTTATCGATTTACACGATGCTGTAATGAAAAGCATAATTGCTGGTAAAAAGTTGAGGAAGGTGGGTCAATTTCCATTACAATAAGGTTACATTACATTTCTATATACATATATACATGCAAACATACGTGCATACATATATAAAAATATATATGTATATACACATATATATTATATAAGTATATATAATATATTATATAAGTATATATAATATATTATATAAGTATATATAATATATTATATAAGTATATATAATATATTATATATATATATATATATATATATATATATATATAT
>OLMO02000294.1:8832600-8860961 GCA_900291935.2 Cassiopea xamachana | reverse complement strand
TATATGTATATATATATATATATATATATATATATATATATATATATATATATGTATATATATGTATATATATATACACAAGCACACACATATTTTCATATACACATTTATATTAAGAAGTATAAAAATTTAGCAAGACTCATAACTTCAATGTAGCACCCTAATGGTTTTTTTATTCTTCATCACTCCAATGACTTTTCCAAACTACAAGAAATGTGAACTGATGGTCTTGCATCATATGCAAGAAACTGTACTTAGTAGAAATTATTCATATATTGATAGGTTAGTCCAAAAGCAAATGATTCCAAGAAGCAGACGAGTGAACATGGAAATGTTTTAGGAGAAATCCTAATGAGAGCAGTTCAGGAGAGGAACAAGTTCTTGAGAAATCCATCTGGTAGGTCTGCAGTTTACAACTATTTCAATATTATAGAAAGCACTATTTTAGCAACAGAAAGTACAGGGCTAACCAATAAAAAGGAGGTAGAAGCTAGATCTTTTCTCCATTACACAATCCTATTCTTTTACAGCTTTGCTTTGCAATAAAAATTGACAAGTGAGGTGGCACTTGCCCTAGTATTTGTGATAAACTTTCTCAAGAGGCCATACAACATTTGATGCTAACCAGTTTTAGTTATGTATCAAGCAGTGATGAAATTTAAGGGAGTATGGGGAGTTGAGTCACCCCCCCCCCAGCCTCGAAACGTTGCCATTTTGCAGTGCAAAAACCAGTAGTAAAATGTACTTCTGTAGGGCAACGTACTGGACCCAAGACCATTAGTCAACTACTGTTACTAAAAACAGTCACAGACAAAAAATTTTTTGAAGGGCAACCTGATACCCCCTCCACAAAAAATTCATTGAAGTCAAATCCAAGGTATCCAGAGCATTAGTCCTAACGCTTCCATAGAAGGTGGCTACCAGCTATTTATTGCCGGCTACTGTTGCCAAAACCACCATCTACTTTGACTTAAAATGACATAAAAGAGTGCACACAATACTTGTGGCCTTCCTGGGACACAACCCCCTATTTTTTATGATCAGCCGCCTACTTTAAAAATGATTGAAAGTGCTGGGTATCTATACAGAGCTTGTAGCTCAGATCAGTGGAAGTTATTCTGGCTCTAGCAAGATTATCTTCCCTGCAGTGAGATTTATTTTGCTTGTAAACTCAGAAGAAGGAAATAGGAGTAATATTTTATATCAAATAAAAACTAGACAATTAATTTTGTTTACCAATATTCCTGAAATAAACAGCATTCTATGTCCTGCAATGTATTGCTAGTGAGGATGCACTAGCTGGGAGATTTTTCATGTTAAGTTGGCACATGTTTTGATGAGCCACTGGATACAAATTTTACTGGCATCTCACAGAGACACCCCATTCTACAGTTATTGGCCATCTTGGTCAGTAATGTAACCAAATAGCTCCGCATTTGTTTTAGTAACCTGATAATTGCCAATTAACATTATGAAGTTGAGGAGAATACCTAGTGCTACTGGTACCTGGATGAATGCATTTCATTAGTGTCAATATCAATATTAGTTCTTGAGTCAATTAATGTTGTTATTTTGAAAAGAGAATGAGGTAGAAGTCAGTCTAACTTTTACTTGTTCTTTAGATGATGAGAGTGAAAATGATGATGCAGATGAGGAATGGCTTGATAACAGTGAATCTGAAGGTGACTACCAATACAATGAAGATGAGCTTCAGGAATGGGAGAAATAATAACAAATTTGTATGCATGGTTGATGTTGAAATTCAAAAATATAGAAATTCAAACATTTTTTAATCTAAAATCTTACAGAAATTGCAATTCTCTCGCTTCAAGTAATTTTGTAATACTGCTTCAGACAAAACACCATGAGATCTGCAGCTCAGGGCTTATAGATGCAAGGGTTGTGATTAGATCACTTATAAATCATCTACAGGAGGGCAATACAATTAGGAGAGAGAAGGCATTTGGTACCTCAGGACTAAGCCCCGATAGCAAATGGGGGCAGCACCAGAAAACACTGGCTGAGGGAACTTCAACTGATTGTGCCTTAAATGACCACACCCTTTTGTGGCCACACCCACTTTACTGCAAGGAAGTGAGTATCCTACTATATCTGTATGCCATGGAATACAATAAAAGAGGCGATGTATGCATGATAAATAGGAATGTTATGGACTCAAAATGAATAAAGTCTTGTCAGAGGTCTTTCACTCAACCAAACATTTTCTCATTGAATTTGGATGAATTAGAGAGAAATGTAGAGAACTGGGGATATATGTCAACCCCTTTCCCCCTGTGACATTGCCACTGATAGGAACCAGTTGCAGCACCATAGGGGGGAATGGGGGCTTGTCCCCCTCCTCTTTTCACCAAGATCAATTTCTAATTCATCCAAATATGATGAGAAAATGCTAGGGTTGGGGTGAAGGACCTCTAGCAAGATTTTTTAAATGGGTGTGACATCTATACTGCATCGAAATTTTAGGGTGTGATGGCTGGCATCCAAGATCCCCCAGTCTGCAATAGCTGATGCCACCCCTGATAGCAACCTTACAATACATGCAGAGTTAGGCGTATCAAATGTTACCAAAAGCACTATGGGATATTGATCATTTTGATATTTCCTTTAAATGAAAGGGCCTAGTTGTTATTTATTTTGAGATTTCAATTATTCATGAATAATGCAAAGGAGATGATTCTTTGAGTGATATTAGTATTTGGAACATGAAGTTCTGTGGTATGTCTTCATTAGCCAATTTTCATGCATCATCATAGAAGCCTGCCAGTGACCCTTGCATAACAATATCTGGTAGCAGCCTTTCTTCCATTAATTCTGGAATGAAAAACATTTATTACAAAGTTTTGATGAAGCATCAGGGGTTGATTTCTCACATAAGATTCACAATGTGCTTAGAAACCATATGTGTGCACCATGGGATTTAGTCACTGCAGTATTTGCAGCAAATGTATTTATCATACTGTACATTTAGCAAGGAAGGACAACATTAAATGTCATCCTAGCATTGTTATCAAGCTAAATGATCAACACATTGTTGATGTATATATAGAGGAACAGATATTGCAGCATTGCTTAATTCAGTGGTGTGTTGAACAATTTTGAGCATGGGATTAGGGTGTTTACCTATTGGTTATAAAATTTCCCAAAATTACTAAAATTTGATAATTGCTGTGGCAGCTTTTACTGGCAAGTGAAAGAGCTACCAATAGCTTAGACAAAAAGTGGGGTGTTACAACCCCATACCCCCTACTTTGGTATACCCTAGCTAGCTTATACTACTAAGGACTATGAGAATGCTTTCTTACTAGTAAATTCAAAGAAAGCAATAACAAACCTTGAGGTGACAGCTCTAAGTACAAATTCTTCTCAAATGAAATAACTGGCTGATGATGGCTAACTTGCCTGGAATAGAAATGTTCTTAATTACAATGGTAGTATAATCAGAATAAGGCACAAAACAGAGCACAGTTTACAAACACACCAAAAAATGAATAAATTGCAAATAAAAACATATAGTATTTACATTTTCTGTTCTGTCTCTCCATCTAACAAATCAGTATCACTAGAAATGAAAATAGAATGAAAATTAACAGAAATATCATATATGATTATACTCTACATATATGTAAAGAAAAGATGCAACTGTGGACATGAAATCTGAGCCAATGGACAGCAAAAATATTTGCTAGCTCTATTATTTAAAATTAGATATATGTTTAAGTAGAGCTTGGGTTGTTTATGCTAAGACCAGGCAGGCTCTTAATAAATGGGATAATTGCCTTATAAGGACAGTATTCTATATTTCTTTTACCAAGACAATTGCATTGCCAAAAAATCATGGAAGAACCTACTCATCACTACTTTGCTGAACAAGAGGTCCAACCTCAAAGAAATCATATACTTCAATTGGAAGCTCTTCAGACCCTTCATGAATTACAGCTTGTAAATAATTTTCCAAACCCTGTCTTCTTGTATCTAAAAACTTTGAATCTCTTGTGAATGATCTTTTTGATGGGAAATCTGCTCGAAGTGAGACAGTCTTCTGCAGCTATAGCGAGACAAAACATAATCAGTATAGCTGTCTAGAAAAGTAATAAATAAAGCCAAACTTAAGCCTTAGATTCAATGGTAATTCAATGAAAATAAACACACTCTACAGCTGTATCCTCTAAATACAAAGTGGACACATTGTAATGAATCAAAAATGAAGAAGTAATGGTGCCAAGTTTAAAGCAAATAACATACACCTTCAAAAAGGTCTATAAAGCACTCTTCCAGGGTTATGTAGCATATTATTCTTACCCTTTTGTGTAGCTCATGAAGCTCACTGTATCTTTTTTCAAGTGTTTTAATGGTACCATTATAAACAATTTGTATTTGGAAGGCCTGCAATGAAATTAAACCAAGTATGTTTTATTCCAATTCTGCATTATACAAGCTGTTTACTGAAAAGGGAGCTTATTGTGTTTTGCATTATTACATTGCATAAATCAGGAGTGCACATCTTTTTCTTTCATCTGTTGTATATTTCAGATTTCATTCCCTTCAACAAAGTTGCTGTTAAAGGGCTAACTATTAAAAATTTGCATCATAATCCATAAATAAAATAACACATCTAGCAGAAAACGAACTGCTAACATGACTTTTCTTTATAAAAAGAACATGCTACACATATTTCTATGTACAATTTGACCCCACCTCCAAAAGGAGGGTGTTTGTTTTCACTCAACTATTTTCTAGTAGAGATTCTCGAAATCATTCCCATTAGTGCCAGGGGCATATGCAGAGCTGAACTTTGGGGGCATTTGATTAAATTTATTGTCTATATTATGGGGGAAATTTCTTAACACAGTTGCTTGCTTTAAGAAATATTACCGTTTGGGAGGGGCCATATCCTCTATAGATCCTCCCCTGATTAGTTCTTGCTTTGAAACAAAAGGCGCTGTTCATTTACAATCACGAATATACACATACTCACAGTGTGCTTTTTATCACGTTCCTGGTCAATCACTTGTCTGAAACTCGGAACTCCGAGCACACGCAGCCTCCCATACATTTCTTCAAGAAAATGCGTCGTCTGATGCACTTTCTGGAATTCCTTACGACATCAGTGATCGGCACTACTATAAAGTATTTTCGTTCATTAATAAAATTCCTGGATGGCAAATTCTATGAGGAAACTAAGTCTTTGTGGCCACGTAGCTTAGCTTCCTGAAAATAACTGCTGCATAGGCGCTACTTCAAACATCGGACTGATTTCCAAGAAGCATATTGGTAGTCGAAGAGTAAGTTGTAGTATTTTATATTGCTCAGTTTTCAATGAATCATTTGTTTATTTATACGTAACTTAATGACATATAGTTATTGAATTGAATGCTCAAAGCATGCAGAAAATTTTAGCCTCGTATCGAAACTGAGGTGGCTCATGTGGAAGATTCTAGAGTTTAAAAACAAGAAGAACATTTATTATCTAATTGTTTAGTCAATGCTACTCGCAAAAAAGTAATGTCTTTCGTTGGAATGACACTGATCCGTGGCACCTCGAACAAAATAGGAATGTTCAACGGTGGACAATCGCCTATGCGTTGCATAAGCACTTTGGTGAAGTCAACCCAGGAGATAGGACTTCTCCATAGGGGGATGATGCAATTTAGATTTCAAGAGATTGTCAGGTCGTGTGCAACCAATGCTATCCTGGAAGAAAAGTAAATCTTGATTCTATGCAATACTTAATATGTGTTCTCTCTATAGTTCGTGGGATCGCCGTAGTTCTTTCTTGTTATTGTTGCATAATACATTGGATGTGATTATCATGATATCACCTTTTCAGTTGTTTGTTGAATCTTGCAAACATTGGTGTTACATCATGTTAGTGAATATTGCACTAGTGTTGTTTCTATCAATTATTAGTAACCTATAGGTGTAACCGTTGCAGTATTTATTGAATGTCATGGTATCTTTATCTTTTTTTGTCCATTGAGCAAGCATTTGAGAAATAAGTTATGGAGAGATAAGTTATCACCTTTTCACCGGTGGATTTAACAAATATGAGTTATTTTCAGAGGTGATCAAGGTAGAAATGTTGCTGACACCAAATAAGTCCCGCAATAGAAGTAGATAATTTCTAAATTATTAGACTTTAGCTCACAACTCCAATCTTGAAATTTTTTGTTTTGATAAATATGAAATGTTCTATCTGTTTTAGAGCTGAAAAAGTAACTTGTTTACCACGGCAGAATAGAGGCAATGAAAGCAAGCAAGGCAATAGTAGAAGGTAACAGTCAAGTAATTATATATTTTAAGTGCAATTTTTCTGCAGCAACTTTGAATGCAGTTCATCAAGTGAATGTAGTCATATAAGATGTGGAATGCATTACAATGTTTTATGAAATCTGTTTGTGTGAGTCAAAAAGGGGTTATAAATTACTTATGGGGGGAGATATTCTCATATAGCAGATTGTTTTTGTCCCCCCTCTCAGCTGTATGTAAAAATTTTTGCCCCCCTACAGCACTTCAGAAGAAACTCCATTCTCCTTCTTTGAAAATGATCTTTCTTTTTCACCACTTCCCTCCAAGTGTGTAAAATTTTGCCCCTCCCCCCTGCTAGGTGCTTTCCATCCCCACCCTTAAAACTGCTGAACAGTTCCATAGTAAACTGTATTACCAACTGCAAACATAAATTATGAGTTTATAGTCTATCCTTCCCATTATCTTTTGACATCTATTTTTAAAGATATTGGGAAGAATAGACCAAAAACATTTTTAGAATATATTCACTTGGCCATCCTTTGCTTCAACATTAGATTTTTTGCAATTTTAATGTACAATTTTGGAAAGGTTAGTCATATTTTATGTGATGGAAATTTGTTTTATAGTTATAATAGTTTGCATATTAATTCTCAATTTTTACCAATTTATATAATAGTGTTATTGTAGTAGCAGCAAAGCTTCATTTAGTTGAAAATTAAACATGGTTCATTTCACCATTCTTTTCAGTAGTACAAATGGAAATGCACCAGCAGATGGGAATGATGGTAGAGATGATGGTGGGAGTAAGAAAGATCCAGAAGTCATCATTGACTCTTCAGCTACAGATCAACAGCACATAAGTAACACAGCACTAGCTCAGATTGGTGTGCCAGATAATTTCCCAGAAGTTCCTATTTTACCTGTTCTAAGGAACCCAATATTCCCTAAGTTTGTAAAGCTAATTGAGGTGAATAACACCACTGACTTGTGGCACAGTTTTTCTTTTTTCCTACCCTGCCTCTTAGCCCAGTACAACTCTTCTGGCAGATAGCCTTTGCAATTCATGATTACTTTTACTTTTCATATTACTATTCTCTGGTTCCAAGAACTGGCTGCCCTTTGCTCATGATAAACTCTCCACCTTCTATTTAATCTTTCATTAGCTCTTCTCTGGTCCTGTGGGATCCACTTAGTTATTATCTTGCCCCAGTTGATGCTGTATGTTACTTGCCCATTGGCCTTTGGCTTGCTTTTCTTATAGTTTTTCTTGGCTTTTCTTAATTTTGTTTTGCTAGTTCTATTAACTAGGTAATTTCCTTCTAGGTTTTTTGTATTTTTTGATACTGAGCATGCATGCTATTCATTTCTGTCATATGTCATTTGATTCTTCCTTATCATCTAATATAGGCAGCTTCTATAAGATAGATTCTGTCAATACAAATTTGATATTTGCCTTCAAATACCCATGGCATTCATTGGTACTCTACAGAAGCATTCTTTTAAGTATCACCTCATGTAGTGACAGTGTTTTCTGCATTCTTGCTAAAATCTTTATTATTTGTCAGGTATCAGACAAATCATTAATTGATCTGATAAAACGAAAGTGCAAACTAATGCAACCATATGCTGGTGCCTTTTTGAGAAAAGATGACAAGTAAGTGCCATTTTTGCATTATATAGCTTTGCCACCATTAGCATTTTGATACTTCCATCCTCATTTCCACAGTACTTTGACATTCTGTTCAATTTTTTGTAACATCCTTGCTAACGCCTTCAGTTCTTTAGTTGCTTGCTACATTACTTGGTGCTTTTCAAGTGTGTTTTTGTTTTTTTACATAAGTATTGTTCAAAACTTTCTCATTGGGGTATTCATTTTAATAAGATTAAATGTTCCTCAGTGTTGACATAGATCCCCTGGCATTGCCAGAATATTATTGCTGGTTCCTATATAACAATGTTTGCACCAAATTGCTCTATTTTTTAAATGTTTTAGACATATATTTTGTTATATATTCAATTGTATTGTGAAAAACATGTCAAGGTAAATGTTTTTCTCCAGAGAAAGCGAGACAATAACAAGTTTGGATGACATACATCATACAGGAACTTTTGTGCAAGTTCAAGAGATGCATGATACTGGGGATAAGTTACGAATGATTATAGCTGGACACAGAAGGTATGGTAACTTCAATATTGCAGTCATGTTGTTAAAATATAACTGCTTTCATGAATTTGTCAAGTAATGTTGAGGGTGTACACGTGCTCATTCATATTTAGCACTCAACCTCAGATCAAAGGGAATGCAAGACCTAGTAATATAGTTATTCCTTACTTGATTTCTGCATTGTTTGGTTGAAAGAACTTTTGTGTGGATTTTACATGGTAGATAGGTAATTTATGAATAAGTAATTTTACATGGTAAATAAGTACTTTTGTAAACAGGTAATGTGATAGCATTTAGTGAATCATATGTGTTAAGCTATTAGGTTTTATCAAGGTGCTCCATACTTATCAGTTTCTTAGTCTATAATTGTATAATTTGTTTGGTTTTCTATGTTGTGTCTACTATGTCTGCTTTTTAAAGTGCATTTATTTTGAAGAATAAGAATCACAGAGGCAATTCAAGAGAATGGTATTTCAGCTATAGTATCAGAAGAACTAGTTGATGGAACCAAAGATGAGGCTGGAGAGGAAGTGCCTTTATCCAACAATGAAACAAATTCCATAGATGAGAAAGAAAAATTAGAGGATATAGAAACAATTATAGATCCAGGGAGAGAAGGCTTTGAAATAGATGAAAGTCTTGAGAAAGAGCCTATTCTTATGGCAAAGATTGAAAATGTTTACCATGAGCCATTCCAGATGACCCAGGAAGTAAAGGTTTGTGTAGTATATATTATAATACTTTTGGATCATGATTCTGCAATGATTGTATCTTAAAGCATGTGCATTGATCACATGGCTTCTATTAAGTACAGAAAATATACCAGATGAGAATTTTATTAGGTCAAGGAAAATGCTAGTGATTGGTTAATTGAAGAATGCCAGTGAGTCAAAAACTCCAAATAGTTCTAGAATCCTTTGTTCAGATTTGGAGTAATGATTGTGTAACGATTATGGGTTCTTTTCATGATGGTGAGCAGTCACCATCTTTGTAATATCATTTAATGCCTAGGCCTAACAAAGAATTAACAATAGACAATACCTCTTAATGTTCTCTGTTCTAATGCAATCAAAGACTGACCAATATGAATTAAACACTTGCTACATATGACATCAACTGAATGCTACAATACATGACATGTCAAGATTACAATACACATCGACAGGACAACACATTGCCCGGAAAGGATGTTTACTACACACAACAGGGCTCCACAGGTATGCAAGACTGAACACACAACATGATAACTAAAGTGATACGAAATACAGAACATAACTGAAACATCCAAATCAATCCGTTACAATTGGAATAAATATTTTGGCTGCAAAATTCATAAAATATTGAGAAATTACCTCTTTGGAGTAGCATAGGATAGAAACTGGAAGAGTTATGATACGTGAAAACAGGAGCTTGTATTTTCAGGCAACAGCAGCTGAAGTTATCAAGACAATAAGAGATATAATTGCTCTGAACCCCTTATACAAAGAGTCACTTGCTCAGTTGATTGAAGCTGGAAAAAGAGTTGTTGACAACCCAACTCATCTTGCTGACTTTGGTATGTAATTCAGTCTTGGCTTCTTTTTTGGTATGTGATATTAAAGCCAAGAATAGAAAATTATGTTAAGACCTTGAGAATTGTATATTAGGGCATAAGTTCTAATGTATTAACTGCACAGAGTCTAATTATATGGATTTATTGGCTGTTTGCATTGAAATATAATTGAACTAGCTTAGGCTGTACATGCATACTCTTGTTTGTATTTCTACTGGAGTAAGCATTGGCACTAGACACTGTCTAATAGACAATTACCATGATTGCTTTATAGTTCAGATAGATTTTCTTCATTTCACATCTTTGAGCTGATACATCTTCATTTCACATCTTTCACATCATTCTATATGTGGTGGATCATTCTTTTTCACTACCTGTATATCTCTTCTTCACTCTGAAACGTATGGAGATGTCTCCTAAAACTTGAGGATAGGTCCATGAAATCTAGAATACAATGCATAGGTAAATGTAGAGGTAAAGTTAGTCCCATATGCAGGGGAGTGCCCATTATAGAGGATACTTATCCTGAGCCATCAACATGTGAGGTAGGGTGGCCAGTTACTTTCCTTGCCACCTTTATCTCCCCAGTGTTGCCACTAGGTACCCATTTGCTGCTTGGTGAACAGTGAGCAAGCATTCAGTCAGGGCATTGAGTCGGACTGAAACCGTAGACCTTCTGCACAGGAAATATGCACTCTAACTGCAATGCCACGTCACCCTGCAATGCATGGGTATTGTTTTCTTACAAAAGTATTCCCTTGCCTTTTAAGGTGCTGCTCTGACAAGTGCTGACCCTGCTCAGTTGCAAGCAGTGTTGGAAGAAACCAATATACCAAACAGACTTATGCTAACACTGGAATTGTTAAAGAAAGAACTTGCAATATGTATGCTACAGCAGAAATTAGGAAAAGAAGTATGAGCCTGCTTTGTTCTTTCATCAGCAATCTTGATGTTGCTTTAATCATTTGTACATTTGGTTAAAAGTGGATATCTGTTTATTTAAGAGCTTTGTATGCGAGTCTTCCTTGCCAAAGTTTTGAGTGTTATATTTGTTGTCAAAATGTTATGTCATTAGCAGTTGATTTTTGAGCATTTGACATGTATCAGTTTCCTTCGATAGTTTGATGTGCCTAGTTTTCTTCATGCTATCTGTAATCCTTTCATTTTGATTGTTGGGTCTATCTCAAAATATTAGTTACACAAAAGTTTGTTAACTGCTCAAAAGCATAACCTCTTTTGTTTCCTTAGGATCTTTTGTTTGTGGGAACCTTGAAATTCTCATACAATTCCCAATAGGAATTAGCAATGACGGTTTGAAAAATACTTATTGTTTAAATGCAAATTTGTTAATTTTTAACTGTCTCATTGACTTGCTAGGTCGAGGAAAAAGTCAACAAGATGCAAAGAAAGTATTTGTTGCAAGAGCAGTTAAAGATTATAAAGAAAGAGTTAGGCCTTGAGAAAGACGATAAGGATACTGTTATTGAGAAATTCAAGGAGCGATTGAAAGATAAAGATATACCAAAAGCAGTGCAAGACGTGATTGATGAAGAAATGAACAAGATTCAATTCCTCGATAATCATTCATCAGAATTCAGGTTTGTTTCCTTCCAAGCTTCAAGCAATTGCACAGCTAGATCGCTCTCATGATGATTCAATGACCAGTTTCTACCTGTCCCATAAAAATCTCATTTGAAGTCCCTTGCTTTTTTCTAAAACTGATGTACTGTAATTGTTTTGAAGCAGTGGCTCATGCCTAGGGTATAGGAAAGTTATGAAAACTGGCTTGTTATACTAGGTATTGAAGAAAATGTCAAAGAAGTTTGAAATTCCCTTTTTTCAGTTGTATTTGAATTTATTCCTGTGCTATAAATCTTTTTATTTATTATTTTTCATTTGTGACCTGTACAGTATGTTGTTGCATTTCTTGAGCCTTTAGCGGAGTAACTTGATTTTCAGTGTAAGCCGCAACTATCTCGATTGGTTGACTTGCATTCCTTGGGGAGCTCACAGTGAAGAGAATTTTAACACCAAGAAAGCCAAAGAGATCTTAGATGAAGACCATTATGGCCTTGAAGATATTAAAGACAGGATTTTGGTAGGTAGAGCTTTTAATCTTGGCTATTTTTCCTGCGTGCAGTGAATGAAGGGGCTGGTAATGAATGTAGAATCTGACGTAGTAGGTCATGATAGTCCTTTCATATATTATCTAATGCCTTATTTGAAGGCTGTGAAGGCCGGTGATTCTTAAATTCTACTGTTTTGCTTCATTTTCCAGGAGTTTATCGCCGTTGGACAATTAAGCGGAAGTGTGCAGGGAAAAATTCTTTGTTTTACTGGACCACCAGGTATTGTTGGTACATTTAATTGTTATTTATAAAAACTTCATGCATATAATATCAAAGGAGCATTGTTTACTTTATCTAATGAGTGCTAGAAAGTCATCGAAAGCCCTTGTTGCCAGTTTTGAAGCTATATGTAAAGGTCTTTCTTCTGTCAGATCATCAGATTTGTGTAATTTTATAAATTAACTCTTAGCCGGCTATATATAATCTTGTGACATTTTGCAGGGGTTGGTAAGACAAGTATAGCAAAATCTATTGCTAGAGCTCTAAACAGGAGTGTAAGTATATTATTAAATGTGTTTTTTGATCTAGTGATAGTTTTTCATTGGCCTATTCTATTTGAGTCTAGTAATTACAGAAAACCATTGTAGAGCAGCCGTGGCCTTGCGGTAGTGCACTCGACTCAGACCAACATGGTCCTGGGTTCGAGGCCCACCGCAGGCCATTGGTGACGCCAGGAAGGGCATCCGGTCCCAATTGCTCGTGCCAGAACTAAAGTCCTCTCTGAGGCACTCTCCAAGTCCCAAAGAATTGGGGGAAACGGAGGTAAAATGGAGTAAAATCGCCTTATAATAAACCAGTCAACTCTTTATCAGCTAGGAAACTGAGGATGGTCGTGTAAACATGAATTTAGACACAATGCAAAAGGCTTCATTCGTGCGACATGTTTGCTTGTTTTGTTTCGCGTCAGTATACAACTTTCTGTACTGAAGGTTAAATGTGACTAGCAAGTAATAAGTATACGAGCCTATTTGCTCAGAGTATGAATTATGTCATCAGGCCTACCAATTACGTAAGAAAAGTATTCACATTTGGTTTAATAGTTCGAGTGCCATTACGATTCTTTCTTTCACTTTTGCTGATTTAGTTTTGGGTTAGACTATAGTATTTAGCATCAATAGATAAGTATAATATGGTTCATATTTACAATATACAAGAGAGAGTATAGACAGAAGATGAGAAGGTAGAACCGCCTTGCCTTAAAAGAAAGAATCTATCAAAATTCATTCTTAAATTATTGCAATTGGTCCTAGTATTTCAGGTTCAGTGTTGGTGGAATGACAGATGTTGCTGAGATCAAAGGACACAGAAGGACTTACGTGGGCGCTATGCCTGGAAAAATAATCCAGTGCTTGAAAAAAACGAAAACTCAGAACCCTTTGATTCTAATAGATGAAGTAAGCAATTTTTCTGTCCTAGTACTTAACTTTTTTAGATTATTTCACCCTTTATTTTATTAGTATTGATAGTAGAAGCGTTATTTGGAATTATGTCATTCCATGTAGGTAGCAATCCGTTTGGATTTTCAAATATCTATTACAAAGTAAGGCTATAAAAAAGATGCTGATCATGAGTTATTACTTCAGAAAATGATATACGTTTTTCGTTTCAGAACTGTATTCTATACCTGATCGATAGAGTAGATTTTTCGTATACTACGCTGCTATACACTCGTTGTTGTCTGTGTTATTAACTTGACTTACATTGTTGATATTTTCGAACATGCATTCAATCACGAAGACTGTTATAAACATATTTTAGGTTGTATTATATTAGACTTAGATATAGAATACCATATTTTGTCAGAGCAAGAACCATTTTTTAACAAACATTCTCGAGAGTCAGCGTTGGCGTAGCTACTTATCAAATTATATATACAATTCTATGTTAAAGATATTTGGGTGCTAAGTTAGGTAATTCTCCTACATCTCTCCTTAAAAATTCATAATTTTGCAGGTTGATAAAATTGGACGTGGTATCCAAGGTGATCCAGCATCCGCTTTGCTCGAACTTCTAGATCCGGAACAAAATGTAAATTTTCTCGACCACTATTTAGACGTACCATTAGATCTTTCAAAGGTAGGATTCCATTTTGTTATGGCATAATTTTTCATTTTTATCTTCTTCTTCTGACTTTTGTTAATTAGGATAGTTCCTGTATGAATCGTAAGCTCTGATATTGATGGCCTAAATTTGTATCAAGAACTTAAACCATCAACAGCAATAGCAGATGCAAAACAGAAATAAAAGTTTTTTTTGAGAATGATGAAGTTGTGAGAAACCTAATATGGCGTTAACCTAATATGGTATGTTTTTGAATTTGTAGTTACAAATTCGGAAACTAGAATTTACCCATGCATGAATAAACATTGGAAAGTTGAAAGAGAACAAAAAGCATATGAATTCGATATTTTTATCAAAGGGGTCGAGTAGTCTCATAGCAAATTTCACTTACGGTTGATATATGGCTTTAATGAAAGAACTGATTGCAATCAAATAGTTTTGTTATGAAAATAGAGCTTTGCACCTTGTAATTTTAGGTGTTGTTCATATGCACTGCAAATGTTACGGATACAATACCTGGGCCATTAAAAGACAGAATGGAGATGATTCACGTTTCTGGTTATGTTGAAGATGAAAAGTTTAATATAGCAAAAGTATGTTAGTTCATTATGTGTTGTTAACTACTTATGAATACCCTAACCACATACACACCTATTTTGGCAATAGTAGTATTTATATTCCAGATAAACCTATTTAATCAGTTACCAGAGCACAGCTAATAGTCGCAATTACTCAATTAGCCTAACTTTGAGTGCCTCTCAGAAAAGAATGGAAAAGCAAGCACCAAGACTGTCATCGTTGTGATCTTTTCTACATACATTCTTTTCAGGTGGCAGATTGCCATGGGCTCCGAATCTGAAATGGGCCCCAGAAATTTATGAAGGGTTTTGCAGCTTTGTATATATTGTATTTATTTTGTAATTTTCTTGCTTTTGTTATACTTGGAATTTGCTAGCCAAACAGTAAATTGTTAGAAATAAGAGAAGTTTCCTTCTGCGCGAATGAGGCAGTTTTCTGGCTGTCGGTTTGAAATTTTATGATAACATCCTCCTGTGTTTGTCATTTGTCCCAGGTTCCACAAAGTTCTCAGTGGGGCTGCCAATTCCCATAAAATTTTACCCCTCGTACTTTTACTAACTGAGCAATTTATTTTTTATTTCAGAAATATTTAATTCCAGTTGCCCGGGAGCAAGCAGGATTAAAAGAAGGAGATGTTGACATGACTGACGTAGCACTCTCTGCTTTAATTAGATCATATTGTAGGGAAAATGGTGTTAGAAATTTGCAAAAACATATAGAGAAGGTAAACCACAAATGACAATTGACAATTCCTTCAAGTTGTGAACTTCTTATGTGGAGATGTTTTCATCAGCTTTGGCCCTCTTTGCCGAAATTTTTATTGTTTTAAATTTTGCTTTGTTTCTTATTAGTATTATTTATTTCTAGATTTATTTATTTATTTATTGTTGTTAGTTTTGCTTTGTTTCTTATTAGTGTTATTTATTTCTAGATTTATTTATTTCTTTATTTCTAGCTTTTACCAGTCTAGATTTCATCTCAGCAGTAATGCGAAGCGTACTAGTAGCATTTGTTGAATTAAGTGATTGACCAGTTCCCTTGCATCTCTGAGGAGACTGAAGACAACCTCATGGGGGAATCAGTATTTGATTAATTAGATGAAAGTTAAGTATCAGAGTTACCCAATCTATTCAAGTGTATCCACTTTTGAAAATGGCCTGAGTCCTTCTTGACCCTCTCCCTGCCTAGTAGAAAGCCTCACAAAGAATCGTTGAATTCGGTTTTTCCCGTATGTTTGTAGTTATATCTACTACAGTTACTATGCCTCTTCTTTCTTTTTCAGATATTTCGAAAAACGGCTTTGATGCTTGTTGACCAAGGCGGTGGGCAGATCCAAGTTGCTGACGAAAATTTGAAAAAATTTGTAGGAAATCCTGTATTTAATACTGAACGAATCTACGATCAAACACCGCCTGGTGTTTCAATTGGCCTTGCATGGACTTCCATGGGTGAGTATGGCTTTGTCTTTCGTGCAAATTGTAATAAGTCATTTCATTTCATTGTGAGGAAAGTAGTGTTTTATATATCTACCTAATTTTGAATAGATGAATAGATGGGTAGTAGATAGATAGTAGATAGATAGTAGATGGGTAGTAGATAGATAGTAGATAGATAGTAGATAGATAGTAGATAGATAGTAGATAGATAGTAGATAGATAGTGGATGGATGGATGGATGGATGGATGGATGGATGGATGGATGGATGGATGGATGGATGGATAGATAGATGGATGGATGGATGGATGGATAGATGGATGGATAGATGGATGGATGGATGGATGGATAGATCAATCAACCAGTCAATCAATCAATCACTCAATCAATCAGTCAATTAATCAATCACTCAATCAATCAATAGGTCAATGAACAGATGAATGAATGAGTGAATGAATGAATGTATCATTGAATGTATGAATGAATGACTGCATGAATAAAGGAATGATCAATGGTCCATGAATAAATGAATGAATGAATTGATGAGTGATTGAATGAATGATTGAATGAATGAATGAATGAATGAATGACAGAATGTATTAATGAATGGATGGATAGATGGATGGATGGATGAAGGAATGAATAAATTAATGAATGAACGAAGGTGTCCACGTTTCTGTACTCTTTCATCAAATCAATATCCAAGTGATTTTAGCTTTACCCTTATTTCTTTCTCATTAGTTTTCCACTGTAAGTTTGTACTTAGACATTTGATTAATCAATTCTTCTTTTGATTGCTTTTTATTTTAGTATTTTTTTTTAAAAGGCATAAGTCAGTTTTTTTAGCTGAAACTTGTACCATGTTATGTTTTTAACATACAGTGAAGTGAATGAATGATTGATTGAATGAATGAATGGGTTGATCAATGAATGAATTAATGAATGATTGGGTTGATCAATGAATGAATGAATGAATGAATGGGTTCATCAATGAAGGAATCTTGTGCATTGCACTGCAATCAGTAGTTCTGCTTATTCTGCCATGTAATCTTCCTTGTATTTGCAAACAGACACTTTTGTTTTACATAGAATTACAATTCAAGCAGGTTTTGGAGTTTATTTTTATTTTCCTCACATTTAGATTCTAGAATATGTGGAAACCCCATAGTATGGATGTTTTTAGTTAAAGTTGAGCATTCTTTATTATGAATCAAGATGCACTGGATATTATGTAAGGATTATTTTCAGGGAAGATGGCAATGTTCAACATACCTTCTTTTTCTTGGAGCGAAGATATGGCGTACAATCCCACCTTCTATAAAAGTCCCAGACAATGACTAGCTTCAAAAGAGGCATTAAAAGGCATCAGTTTGATTGCAACTGCAGATTGTGTAAAAGATTTGTTGAAAATTTAGGGTTTTGTGATTACAAATAAATTTTTTTTGATAGATTTATATTTGTAAAGTAGTTGTCATTGACATATAATATCGTTCTTTCACCGCAACATATTAGCCTGTATTTATGCTTTGGTTGGCATTAATTAGCAAACTAAATAGCTAGACAGGAAGCCAACCTAAAATAAAGCATTTACTATTTATTTTTTCTGGAATATGATTGATCAAAATCAATATCAGCAAGTTCTGTGTGACCTTAAAATACAAAGAGGGATTGGTGTTCTGAGTGTTTGCTTGAACCACTCGAGTTTGATCTGTCCTTCCTCAATTAAAGTTGCATTGTTATAAGACGTCGTCGAAAAATTGTATAAAAGGGAGTGACTATCGTTTTATAGAAGACGTTGCCAAAGAAATTTTCATTTATGCCCCCCATAGGGCCCTGGACACGCCGATATCTGAAGCGACGCATTTTCTCTCACTATAGGTGGCTCAACGCTGTTCATTGAAACTGCAGTGAAAAAAGTCATAAGAGATGAGTCAAAAAAGGAGAAAGGGCCCGGATCACTAGAAGTGACTGGTCAACTTGGTGATGTAATGAAAGAGAGTTGTCACATTGCGTATACATTTGCAAAGGTATTTGGGATATTTTATCTCATTTTTGCGCAACAGCATTAGGCTGCTAAGAAATACTGTAAGTTTATGCTCCTTGTTCATGAACAAATGTTTGAAAATCCTTGAAAATATTTGTTCCTTTTATATACAGAATTACATATAAATTGTTTTCCTGAAAGCATATGGACTAGCAAACTCAAAGCTGTTTTTCTTGGTCATAGGGCTTTCTTTCAAGATTTGATAGCGATAACGTTTTCTTCGACCATTCAGCAATTCATCTTCACGTACCAGAGGTAAGACAATACTATTTTTCTAACTGACAACAGTATTGTACCATTGCCAATCGACTGCTAGCCGCAAGTGTTTCGTTTAAACATAATATTAGGTAAATATGTTTCAAGCTTGTATTGTGACCTGTTCTTGGAAGATCTACTTAGCAATTTATTACAAAGTACAAACTTAACATCAAATTATCTGTTCAGAGTGCAACTTAATAGCTTCGATGTCTCATTTTTCAATTTGTACCTACAATCATTGCCAAAAGTAGTTGGAACGCAGCGGAAAAAGCTGCGAATGTACTCTGTCTTCCCTTCAAAGGCCTACTTATTAAATCACTCCGTAGATAAAAATGACAGCCCCCCGGAACAATGTTAGGTTTCGAAAATAAGACATTGGGTAGGACGAATCGTACCCGAATGCTATGTGATCGAACCCATATCCCGAAATAGATCAACATTGTATGGGGAGGGGGGAGAGGGAAGCAAAAGGCAGAAAACTGCCAGAATTGTGCTATGCGTTCAAACACTTTTGGCAACCATTGTAATTTGTCCCAGTTCCCCAAGATTTTTCGTTTTCATTCTTTATCACATTTTCGAGCAACTTTTCATGTCCTATCTTGAGTCTAGAAAAGTTTGGTGAAAGTCATTGTTGATAGATAGATAGTGAACTAATTGCTAGCTTTGGAGCTCCTGACTTTAAATTTTGATCTACAATGCTTTGTAGGTTAGCGTTTACTGTCGTTGCTCTGTAAATTGCACCTACCTGATTCAATTGTGAATTTAGCGCCTTGCCCTGCTTTTCTTAGTATTAGTCAAGTCCCGTAAATTTTTATGTCTTTTTAAGGGTGCTACTCCAAAGGATGGTCCTTCAGCTGGATGTACCATAATTACGGCCTTATTGTCTCTTGCTATGAATAAACCAATTAAACAGAATTTAGCTATGACGGGAGAGGTCTCACTTACGGGAAAGGTTTGTTAATATTATGTTGTATTTTGATGAATCTTGTTATTCTGCTTCGTCAATTCCCTGTAGCATATTGACAGGTGGTGATATGGTCCCATTAAGTCCTTAGTCTTCAACTCGTACAAGTTGTACTTTCCAAAAAATTGTTTTGGTCCTAAGGGGTCAAATTCCTAGGATCAATTTCAAGGGTCAAAGTTCAAGGGTCATATTTCAGGAATCAATTATTTTCCTTGTATCGACTTGTGCAGTGAATATGCTCAGCAAATTTGAGCCAAAGTTGCGGTACAGTAACACATTAAATCCAATGTATCTTTAGTGCAGCATTATTTCCAAATATTTTCTTGTCATCAGGTGTTGCCTGTCGGTGGTATCAAAGAGAAGTTAATTGCTGTAAGTATATGACTTTCCCTTGCGTTTGTTAAACTATACCATGTTATACCATAATATGCTATACTATCCTGTCCTAATAATGCTGTACTGTGCTATACTTGATAAGGTTATGTTGTGCTAAAGTATTATATCTAAACTATGCAAGGTTTTCTTTCTAATAAATGCAGCATCATCAATCCAAAACAGTTTCTGTTTTTGCATTGCATTTTCTTTCCCAAGGCCCGCCGTGCAAATATATCAACAGTTATCCTCCCAGAAGGGAACAAAAAAGACTTCGATGATTTGAAGGACTATATTAAGCAAGATCTAGATGTAAGGTTTGTAAGTGACTATGGAGAAGTATTCGATGTAGCTCTTAACTAGGATTTTACAAGTAAGTAGGCTTAAATTAATTTTCTGCCAAGTGTATCATGTTTACATTGTAAATTTTGTCGTTGTTGTGTGATCAATTTGTACTTCGTTGAATTTTGGAGTAGCTTCTCTTGCGATATATTGCGGTCTGGAAAGTAGTCGTTGAATTAGCAGCTGCAAATGTACCGGTAAGATTATGGATTGTACCTGGTCTCAGTTTTGGACTTGATTATTAAGCTGGGCATCAAGATTTTTTACTACCACTACGAGGTTGCTAATCAACGTTAAAAACAAATGTTTAATTTCCTCATTCGCTTTATATGTTATCTGACAAGAACAACTGGTAAACGATTTGTTTATAAGAAACAAGCGTTCTGCCTTCAGTCTGTCGTAATATTTTGTGAAATCCAGCCTCAGATGCTTCTTAACTGTATCTTCAATTTTGTAGCCTTCCAATAACAATAGAAACACTGATTAGGCAATTGTGAGAATTTTCAGATTCTGTGAAGTTTATAATGGATGTTGTCTATGTTTTGTTTCTTGTTTGATCAACATTTTTCTTATAAAAACAGTTTTTCAAGTTAACATTTGAAACACATCCTGGCTGTGTTTTCGTAATGTTTCTTAGTTTTTTCAATTTCAGGCTCATGTCTTTTATTGACATCATTTCTTATAAAGAATTGATTTTTCATATACCGTTTATCCTCAAATAAACTGTCCTAGGGGCTATTTATTTTCTGGATTTTTGCATAGGGGCTCATTCGAAAGGGGTCTGCAGGCGCGCAACTAGGAATTTTTATGGGCAGGGGCCCAATCCACGAAAAAGGGCACACTTAAACTTTTTAGAGAATGTACGGTTTTGAATACTGTTTTGCAGATTCATTAAAGGAGGAAAAAGTGTGGGAAGTTTGATAATATGGTTACTTCTGAAGTCCAATGACCCTCATTGCAATCTTTTTCATGGCAATGAATGAAAAGGGGGTCGTTAATTAATGACTGCTTTTTCTTTCCCAGCACTATAAAGTATTAACAGACTCTCTAGTAGGTACAGTCACATGTTTGTGTTGGGGCTCATTCAAGGGGGGGAGCTTATTAACAATTTGTAGCTTTAGGATAGGGATTTGTTCGAATGGGGCAAATTCGAGGATATAGGGTATGTGACACTGCTGCAGTTGCGTATGCGTTGATAACTATTATATAGTGGTGCGCAGCCATTTGTATGTACGCAGCACATTATATATTATGACATTCCTCAAACATTAGACCAGCATTCGAAGAAAAGCTTAAGTCACCAGAATGGATATTAATCAGTAATCTTCAGTAGCACAATCATGTAAAATAGGGTTGTATTCCAGAAGATTGTATGCAGAAGTTAAAACTTAGTCATATTGCTATCTATTTGAATATTTATTAGTTCAGCCTTTGAAGACTTAATACTATCTTGATGTCTTCCCACACCATCCTTATGTATGCTTTAGATTCCTCATTGAATTTACAGAATTGCATAAACTGTGCACCTCAGAACAGTGGTGTTGTCCTAAAACTGTGGCAAAGGGGGCTGCGTTGTGGGAAATATGTAGACCACGCCTTTAACCACGCCCATTTTGCATACACGTTTTTTTATAAGAAAATCATTATGTTGCCTGAGCCTCAATTTTCTTAACTTTTCCCCAAATTGAGCCTCAGATTTTCTTAAATTTTTCTTAACTTTTGCTGAAATAAACTGGCTAGAGTGGTTTTCACTTTCGTTAATACTATTGTATACTTGAATTTGAATTCCATCGTTAACATTTTGAATGCAATAACAACGAAATACTGATTTTTGGTCTATAAAAACACTTACTTTAGGAATTTGAGCCTCGTGATTTTCTTACGATTTTCTTAAGATTTTGAAGATTTGAGCCTCATTTTCTTATAAACTTTTTTCTTATAAAAAAAACGTGTATATGACAATCATGTGCTTGTAAAACCAGTGTATTTAAAAGCACTAACAGAAGGGTTGGAGCAATGGAGTATAGGGTTGTAGCGTTCTTATTCTATTGACAGAAGCAGAGGCGTAGTCTGGAGGGTAAGGGGGGCGACCGCCCCCTATAATGATGAAAAAGTTGGTGTTCGAGAAACGCTCAAATCTGCAATAAAATCGATACATTGGAGAAAGTAGCATTGAGATAGCAAGTGCAACTGCTCTTTTCTATCTGAAAAAGGACGTATCTGTATATGAAAAAGGGCGTTTCCCTAATATTTAAAGGTTTTTTTCGTCCGACACTCATCAGAGTATGAAAACGCCGGATAGTGACCTAACGGTTAACCGAAGTATATATCCAGATGCGGTTACATGTGATAGGATGCGTCTAATTGGCCCCAAGTGTGACCAATTAGGACCTATTAACCATTGTTTACTTGAAGAGTCCCAATGAGAAAACAAACTCTTTTTGTCTACACAAGACTGGGTTTTGAGTCTTCAGGTAAACAGATTCCAAAACACTTAAATGAAAAGACAATCTTGCTTGCCCAATGATCCGAAAATTTTCGTCTGTATATGTTTTGGCGCATTCTGGATTTGCAATAGGGTGTTGTCCTATGACCGACTCACAATTAATTTTGGACTTCTTGTTTTACATATACGAGGTGGCTGCTCTCTTGCGGCATAACTGTTCTTCCTGATGCTTGTGGGAACATGCTGTTTTATTCTCTGCTAGTCTCTGCGTAGTGCGTCCTACGCTTAGTGTGTAGTAAACTGACGAGAAAATAACAATTCGCGTGAAAACTTTGGAAAGCAAGCAGTTTTTCCTGATTACTGTGAGTGTTTTGAGAAAGTCAGAAGAATGAGTGTATTTGCTGCTGACAATGGAGCAATAATAATAATTTGAGCCGATGAAACGGTTCAACATCATCGTTCAACATTGCCTTATAAACAGAACACATATCAAAATCTCAAATTTAGGGATTTCCCCTCTACCAAACATTTTCTGCCAGCAGTCAGTCATGCTTGTTGCACACAAGTTGTGCAAGCACGTGGGTTGCATCTTGGGCTCGGCCCATTTTATGATTTGTAGTGTGGACAATACCTACACTTAGGCCGGCTAGTTCTGTAGTGTGGGCACGGCTTACGTGCCTTCTGGCATTTATATAATATGTGACGTAGCCTTCTTGATGTTCACCAGTTTCGGCCAGGGGGTGACTACATTTTCCTGGATATATCAATGGTTACTTCTGCGCAGCAGCGCTATGTTCGTATTTTGTTTAGACCTGTGGTGGAGTGGTCTGATGATAGCAGATAGCTACGTAGATATGATATTTGTGAGAAGGTAAAGCGACAAAAATGTATGTATTATGCGTTGTTTTACTTCTTTTTAACATTGACATATGTGTTCTTCATGAGGTATGGATGGCCTACCTTCTTAGACAGCCCTTCGGTTGGAAGCTTCACGTTGAGTAGTTACATTTCACAACATCTGAATGGTATTTTAATCCTCCACATTGCATAAATGAGAAGTCACTTATTTCGTAAGGAAGGTCAATTTAGAGGTTTACTTTTTGCCATTGCTTTATATGAGATTGAGTAGAGGCCTATGACATAATGATTTTCCCTCCGGAAACATTGCAATGCATGCTATAGCTCACGATTGTAACTGTACTGATACATTTTAAGGGACCAAGCTATGGCGCTTGAACCACGCTATTGTGACATAAAGAAAGATGTCGATTGTGCTGCAATGCCAGAAGATCCTTCTAAAGAAGTATTGGTGATCTGCAAAATCTGTTATAATGGCTCAGAAGATGAGCCCCTGTTATCGCCTTGCAATTGTTCTGGGTCGATAAAATATGTTCACCAAAGCTGTCTCATGAAGTGGTTGAAAGCAAGGAAACCAGTCTGTGAGCTTTGTAATTATAAGTACATCATACTCAAGAAGGCAAAATCTTATGACCAAGTAAGTATAGAAACCTTGCAATTTAATTCAATTTTTTAAAATAAGAAGTAGAAGAGTTTAAGCTGTGATTGCTTTACTACTGCAATTCTTCAAACCCAGATATATCAATTCAATAATTTGATAACACTTTGGTTTGAAGAAATGTAGTACTAACCAATCAAAACTTAAGTTATTTATTTCAGAAATTTACCTCACTAATTCTTTGGCTTTTTAGCGGTGAGCCCAATATTTTTCCCTACAAATGTAGATACATTTGCTTTTGATACTTCTGCATTTACCTGTTTTGGCATTACTGCATAGGATTTTCTGTTCTGGCAATTTTTTTTGTTTTCAAAAAAATTAGACTAGATACTACTTTAGAGTGCACTCCTACTGTGAAAATATCATGGCACTCTCAAAGTTGGCAAATTTTATCTTACACTTTTTCAAATAAAACTGTCAAATTTTTATTTGAAAATAAAAATTTGATAGTTTTATTTGGCATTAGTGTGTGACTTTTCTTAAAATATGATCACTTTCTTGCTATTTTACTTCTGTAATTTTGTTTGGAAACACCTTTCTAACATTTAGGGACTTTTCATTATTTAAGGAGGTGTTGGTACCAAAGAAAAATTGATTCCTTGTTCAAAAATCTTGTTACCCAATCTTGAGATTGTACTACAACATGTTTACTCAGTCTTGCTCCATTAATTCTCTAAAGCCCTTAATAAATGGGGGGCGTTTATTAATTTTGGCAAATTTGAAAGCCATTTATTATGGGTTTTAGATTAGTATCAGAAAATTTCTGTCACCCAATCAATTTCTCTTCAGTACCAACCTCTCTGTAAATAATAAACAGCCCCTTACTGAACTCCTCTTTTTGGTGTCCCACAGAGGAAGCTACCATGTTACCCTGATTTGATTCTGGCACACCTGATTATATGACACTCCTCCATTTAATTTTCACATGCACTGCTTGCCCTAAGAGGTACTAAAATGTTTCAAAACTTCTTTGTATCACATACTGATTGTATATTTGTTTTGAACTCTAGGTCTATTGGTAAAGGTGCAGATTAATGTACATTGTATGTTAGTTTCCTTACTTTGAAAAGGTTGTCTTGTTAACATGAAACTGTGTTGTTTCCTTTTCTAGAGGCAAAAGCCCTGTATCACTAGATGGCATGTGTTGTCCATCATAAAGGCAATCGTTGTCCTAGATTGGTTCCATTTCTTGGAAACTGTGTTCCTTTGCTTCAGCTTATGCATAATAAACCACTTGAACTCAACTGATTTGGTGTATCAAGTCTCCTTGATTGGTTCAATAGAGCTCTTCTATTACCTTGCCAACTTTTTCAACTGCTTCTTTTTGTTGTATTACATCAAATGGTCAGAGCTGAACCAGGATGTCATGTTCATAGATTCTCATGATACCAGCATGTTAAATGATGGCAGAGGAATTATTCTCCACTTTATTGACAAATATGCTTCACTTCTTAGTGAGTACAGAAGAATTACAGATGTTGTAAGCAAAGTTGAATAATGTTTGCAATTCTTTTATAGTTTATTTATTGGTTATCCTTCAGTTTTGTTTAATTTTTAGGAATAAATCTAGTATTTGTTTCAGTCCTTTTGCTTCCTAGTGTAAGCAACTTGTTCTGCAGTGCCCAGATGAAATTACAGATGAAACATTATAAAGTAGAGAGTTCTGAAGAGGTTACTTTGTTAAATATATCTGTTTGGAATAGATCAATAACATTCTTGTTGGCCAAAGCTATAGATGATAGGCTTTCTATGGTTCTAGGACCATTTTATTAACAAGACTTAGCCCAGCTGGTTTTATAAGTATTTGATCTAATATAAATTATTTGCAATGATATGTGTGTGTTTGTGTGTGTGTTTGTGTGTGTGTATTTCTCCTTGTGTGTATAGGCAGTGTTCTGAGCTGTGTTCTGTGCTGTGTTCTGTGCTATGGTGTGCTGTAGAGTGCTATGGTGTGTGTGTGTGTTTGTGTGTGGCATAGTAGCATTATTTGACCCTTCACTCTATTATCACATTGTCACCAACCATTATGAGTTGCCACCAAAGAATAACCTTGCTTTCAAGCCCTTTATTCTACCAAATATTTAGTTTTATTATAGCAGGCTTTGACATCACTCGCTGTTTTAGAGTATTCATAATTTAAATATTTTATAGACATATAATTTGTAATTTATTTTACATTAGAAGAGCCTCTGCATCAAGAGTGCTGATTTAATATGTAGATACATTATCTGTTAGTGTTCAATGCAAAAATAATGTGATTATTTTTGTTTTAAATTCAAATTTAAACCTGATTTGTTTGTTTGTTGAGCTATACTGTTCAGATTTTAGTAATTCTATTAGATATGAAGTTGAGTTATATCTTAGTTGCACAAATAAGTCTTTTTTATGACTATGTTGTTGCATTATGTAGTATTTATTTGTATTGTTCCTTTCTGGATGTGTGGAAAATGTGGAGAGAATAATGTAAGATTCATGAAGAGTGGCAAAAAATGATAGTTCAAGTCTGAAATCAGACAGAAGAAACAGCTTCTTTACAGGGATAAATGCTGCTGAAGTTGTTGTAATGCTACAATAGTATTCTAATGCTGCTGAAGTTGTTTTTCTACTTTAGGCTTGAATTTTTGTAGCCTATAAGGTTCTACAAAATGATGAACATAGCCTGCTGTACTGCTGTATTCATAATTGGCTGTTCTACTTGTAGCAGTAGCCACATACCTAGGTACAAGTGGATGATGTGAAGCATGACTGAATGAGCAAAGCAATTTTGAATACATGAATAAATGGAACTATTGCACAATATCTGTTTGATGAGATTTTGTGGCTCATACTCATAGAAAAATGTTTAGAAGGTCTTGAATGTATCATTCTTGTTTTGTTCCAACTGCTCAGAAGAATTTAAGGGATAGCTTCAGTGGCAGTCAATTCAAAATTTGTTGTGGCGTGGGTGGGGGCACTTTAGTGTTGTATATGAAGTCATAATGCAGTACATTTACTTACAAAGAGTTTACTTACACGAAAAAGCGGCAACGTTTTACGACATACTTAAAAGCTTTTTTCTCGTCCGACAGTGGTCAGAGTATGAAAACGTCGGATAGTGACCGAAAGGTTATCCGAAATATATATCCAGATGCGGTACATGTGATAGGATGCGTCTAATTGGCCCCAAGTATGACCAATTAGGACCTATTAACCATTGTTTACTTGAAGAGTCCCAAGGAGAAAACAAACTCTTTTTGTCTACACAAGACTGGGTTTTGAGTCTTCAGGTAAACAGATTCCAAAACACGTAAATTAAACGACGGTCCAATGCTCCGAAAATTATCCTCTGTATATGTTTTGGTGCATTCTGGATTTGTAATTAGGTGTTGTCCTATGGCCGGCTCACAATTAATTTTAGAATTGCTGTTTTTGCACATACGCGGTGGCTGTTCTCTTACGGTATTACTTTTCTACTGATGCTCGTGGGGGCATCTTTTCTTTCTTTGTTCTAAATTTTCAAAATTTGATAAAACTTGGCTGAGGGAGCAGCTTATCTTTCACAGCATGGAGATCATTGGCGAAATCGAGTACAGTTTGCTTTGCAAAAAGACATTTTCCGACGTTCCAGACGACGCTACGTCAAAATGTTTTTTGGGAGGCGAACACCCAGCCCTATTTTAATCACAATAACTATGAAAAGAATAGTTAGGCTCAACATTTTTCATCAACTGGCGCAGATCTGTTACATGCAAAAGCTTCTTTCTCGTATTTGGACTTTTACATCTATGTCTCCTCTCCCAATCTGGTGCAGCTTCGACTATCTACGGGCCTTGCATTGGTACATAGAAGTTTGAACAAAAGTTAACTATAGCTTGGGCATGCTTTAACTTGAAAAAATTAGGTACTACTTCCTTCCTATAAATTGAATCATTATCCAAAAAGCAGACCTGCATAGCAGATACTCGAACTACATACGCTATAGTGGCGTGATACTTTCATCAGCAGCTCCAAAACATAGTTTTCTAAGCTTTTGAGGTACTATACTTTTTATGTTACTATGTACTGCTTCTGAAAACAATCCAAAAATAACCGTTTTCCGCCCATCTTGGAGCCCTGGTTTTGAAATTTTCTCCTGGCCCAGCCATGATGAGCCCTAGAGTAGACACAAGATCAGGGGCGGATCCATGGGGGGTTCACAGGGTTCTGTAACTCAGTCAAAATTGTTTTGCATAAAATAGGCCTATTGTTTTAACA
>OLMO02000294.1:8810855-8823062 GCA_900291935.2 Cassiopea xamachana | reverse complement strand
TATATATATATATATATATATATATATATATATATATATATATATATATATATATATATATATATATAATATCATTATTCCGAATAAATATATTTATCAACAGTCCAATGTTTGTTTTTGTGATAGAGGTTGTTATTTGCTCACCGTTTTGTAGTTATTATTGCAAATGATTTTGTGAAAGCATTCAGCTAACTTATTTCTATTCTACATCATCTTATTTCTGACTGAACCTGATGTTAATACTCATGGAAAACAGATAATCGTTTGTAGACTTCTTCGAACTTTTTTTTCTGAATTTGAATGATTCCTCTCAGTTTCTGATTCAAAGTTCCAAGGCATGCCAAACCAAGGAAAAATATACCAGTATAATGGTAACACGTACATATTGTATTTAAGATGCCTTGGTGCTTAATACTGACAATTTATCAAGCCTGTATCCTTAATTGTAGAACTGAAAGAATCGAAGGATTGATTGAAGAAATCAAATCAAACGATAAGAAACTTCAAGTAATGAGTGCTGATATTGCTGTGATGAAATTGCTACTGGGTGCTCCTGTTGAAGAAACAGAAGAGAAAACTGGTAAGCAGTAATTGATCATTCATTGATGGAAGCATTTTTTACTCGCAAGAAATTGTTGTTGTTGCTTCTACATGACTGTGTTCTTAAGTGCCTAATTACCGCCTCCCCCGCTCAATTTTTTGAACATTTTTCCAACCCCTGCTCTTATTAGGACCCCCGTTTCTTACTTTTTACGTGAAAATTTCAAACCATGTTTGAAGCAGATATTTTAAACAACTCCTTGTGTTTATCATTAATTCTTCTGTGCATCTTGTGTTCTGACTGCCATTGAAGCCTGATTTATGAACGCACCGTAAATGCTCTAATATGCCCCTACCCAAAAATTCAGTTTTGCAAATAGCAGGGTTCGTACTGAACGCGGAAAACCTTGAAAATGGACCATTTTTACGAAAAGTAAGGGACAACCTGCAATAGTCAGGGAAATTCCTGTAACATTTATCCAAGTCAGGGAAAAGTCAGGGAAAAATGTTGTTTAGTCAACATATTACTTTCGTTGACTCATGCATGGCTGTTCGCAAAGTGGCTGTTCCATTTGCTGTCAGTAAATGTAAACTTTACCACTTTGCAAAGTGTTACAGTTAGTACATGTAGATTACCTTTATATTAGGGTCCATATGCTTTGCCTTTCTTTGTAAATATGTGAAATAGGGGTCAAGGAAAAGTGTGTGCTTTTAACTATAAGTCAGGGAATAGTCAGTGAACAGTCAGGGAATTTTGATTCACGAATTGGTTATCAACTCTTAAGTATGCCCCGGGGGTTACTCGGGAATTTACGGTATAGAGCTTCTGAGATGATTTATCCAGCCTTACTTATCCCGATCCCCTTTCCGACCCCCTGTTGTCTTAGATATCCCTATTTCTCATTGAGATCTTCGTTATGATTTGGGTGCAAATGACAGAAGCTTCAAAACGATTTAGTTTTTAATATATTTCATGATATCTTTCTTAGATACATCTGATGACAGTGATGAACTGGTTAGGAAACTAATCGAAGAGAAAAACTCTCTTCTTGAAGATTTAGATGAACTGAAGAGAGACCAACAAGAAATGAAAGATGAATTGGAAGAAGCGAAAGAGAAAAATACTAGCTATGTGGATGAGATCGAAACTTTGAAAAGGGAGAAGGAAGAGTTGGAAGAGAAAATTGAAGAACTTTCAGCTATCAGAACAGAAGGATCTACATCTACTGTCACTGAAGATATTTTAGTAGATCGAGACTCTGCAGCTGATGAGGTAAGTATTGTTTGGCTCATTTCATTAGTAAAAGCAGATTATTTATGGAAAGAAAGGGTCATTCGTTGAGGAATTTCAAAAACCCTTCCTCCTTAACGGATGGTGGCAGAAAGTTATTTCAATAGGCTTTTTTAGCTAGAATGCTTATTAACTTTTAACTCGCTGCTTGGTCTTAACGATTGAATTGATTTTTAGTAGGAAATCTAAGTTAGCAAGTAATTTGTCAAGTGATGATTCATGTGATTGCCTGACTTAGCTCTTCTTGATTGAGTAGCTTGTTATTGAAATACGATTTATTGATCTACTGATCAGTTGATCATGTAGATTTGATAATGTAATAGTTGCTTATTCTGTGGTGTGTTTAATTTATTTATTGATTTGCTGTTATGTCAATGCATCATCATATTAGTGTTGCTCCTATATTCAAAATGATTGATCCCAGTTTATTTGGTTATCTTCCTTTGGTATTAGTATTTAAAACTTCTTTGAGTTACATAGGTTAATCAGACAATCAGCTGACTAATTGATTTTGTGATTGGATGATTATTATATTGATGTTCAACTTGAAGAATTCTTAATCTGAATCAGGCTCTGAGGGCAGAATTAGAAGAATTGACAAAATCCATGGAAAATCAACAGACAGAGTACAATTCAAAGATCGACGAACTCAATGTTAAACTCGATGAGAATCAGATGAACATTGAAGTATGGATTCTTCTTCTACTGGCATTTTACATAAGATCTTTTGCTGAAATGTTCATCATCCTGCTATGTCTTCAGTTTCATGAGAGAGTGTAATGATGCTTAGAGCTCTCGATTACTCTGCTTTACGTCCATGGTTCGAGCCTACCTCAGCCCATATCTTTTCACACGCTCACTTTCAACCAAGCAGTGGATTGATAACCTGGTGGGAGTGCTGGGGAGACAATAGCGGCGATCAAAGGAATTAACCATCATACCTTCCATATCAATAACCCAGAATATGTGTACTTTCTATTAGACACCCCTACCTATGTAAGTGTAGGTGACACTACCCACCATTTTCAACAGCATGAATTTTGTGAAGTAAGGGATGTGCACTGTGCATTTTATCCATATTAATTACATTACTTTACAGTCCAGCCAATAAAATCTCACCAGGATATTTCCGCTCAATTCCTCCTTTAAAGATCAATTTCCTGGAATTCCATTTCTACTTTTTAATTCTCTTTAAAGTTCATGTCAACTTTTATTTCAAGATTTACTTTTGTTAGATTTTTTCCAGCATGACTCATATTGAAACACATGTGTGAGTGTGCTTGGAGTTTTGATCTGTGAATACATAAATGGGTGGATTATTAAGTTTAGATTTTGAACAAGTGCATGGGGAAGTGTTTGGCATATGACCAAGGATGTTACATTAGGATGGTTTTGCTAGCACGAAGTATTTTTGGGGTATGATGATGTTTTCTGTGTTTTGGGGGGTTCTGTTCTTCATGTGGGAATTGATGCGTCAGATGGAATTATCCCTTGCTCTTAAATATAGGACTCATTGACTCCTTACGTGGTATAGATAGGAATTATTCTTTTCGTTTATTTTATGTTGCTAGGATCAATATCTCCACATTTATTTCTAATCGCAATACCTTCTATTTTTATATCTAATGTGCTCATGTTCATTTTCAGAATCTCACAAAAGAAAAAGACGATTATGCATTACGTGTAGAGGAGTTGGAAGGAAAAATTGCAAATGATAAAACTAATTTTGAAAATCAGCTAGAGCATAAGCAAAAGGTTAGTACTTTACAGACCACTAATGTTCCTAAAGAGAACAAGCTGCTAGTTTTTTGTTACGAAAACCTAGTATCATGTCATTTATTATCATTAGTGCTCATTGTAACTATATTTTTTCGTTCAATATTGTATTGTTAGGGCTTACGGCTATAGTATATTCCTCAATTAAAGTACCTGCCATCACATTTTCAACTATATTTTTCTTTTTTATTTCCACGTCGTTACTGAATTTCTGCTGTATAAGGGAACCAGTTTGTTGTGATTTCGTCTGCAATTTCTTAGCAATACTATCGATAAGAGATCGTTGCAAATATCATTGGGATTTTTCTTCCCTCGTGCTTTTTGTGTTTAATAAATTACTTTTTACGCAATCTTTCTTGTATTTGTAGGAGATCGATTCTTTAAAAGATAAACAGGAAGAGCTTGAAGCAGCAAGACTTTCTAATCTTCCAGTTGACGCTGCTGAGGAACTGAAAGCAATGCGAGACAGATTGGTGAGTTTTTAGAGCTACATATTACACTTTTTGTCTGCACTTCCTCAAGCTACAGAACCAAATCTACATTTGCAGTATTTTGCATTCAAGTGCATCTACTCTGCTAGTTTACCAATGAATTAGACTTTAGACGATCGTTTTTCTGAATAGGACTAGGTGTTTCTACGAGCGAACTCTTTTATTTTGAAGCTAAGTCCTTGAATCATTTTAGAAAGCACTTGAAGATGAAAAAGAGGTTCTTGATAAAGAGGTGATCGACAGCAAAGATACGGTAGCATCACTAAATTTGAATATTGAGAAGTTGAACAAAATGATTGAGAAAGAGAAAGAAAGAAGTGAAGAAATACAGGTAATATTTTTAATATTGTATTTTATGTATTTTATTTTAGATATGAGCGAGGTAGCATAGTGGTTAGAGCGCATGCCTCCCATGCGGGAGGTCTACGGTTCGAGCCCGACTCGATGCCCTGACTGAACGCTCGCTCACTGTTCACCCAGCAGCAAATGGGTACCCAGTGGGAACACTAGGGAGATAAAGGCGGCGAGGAAAGGAACTAGCCCCCCTACCTCACATGCCGATGGCTCAGGATAAGTGTCCTCTCTAACAGGCACTCCCCTACGTACGAAAGTATACGGGACTACCTTTTCTTTACTTTATTTTAGATACCTTGTATCTTTCCCCTTTGGCTATATAGGCCCAATTTCCTTATAATTAAATAGCTGATGATGAGACGTATTATTTCGAAACGTTCTTAAAGTTTTTGTCTTGGCATGGGTATATCTAAATTAAAACGGCATGTCTTGCGTGCTGGTTAGTATGGGTATGTCTAAATTACATTCTGGTTGTGTCGCATCAAAGAGCTGAAAAGAATTGCATTGTTTTTCGTCTTGGCCCTTTCTATAAGGGTTCATAGTACAGTTGCGGTTTCCAAGAAATGTTTCAACCTTTTAATTTACCCCTTACTTTAATTGAGATTTTTTTGTTCTCTATTTAAGTGATAAGATTCTGTTGGCATCATTGATGACTGTATCTGGCTCTCTGACTCACAGAAAAATCTTATCTGAAATTTCTTTAAAGTCGACAGCATCGCAGGCGTTACCATCGGCATTCGCCACTGACCATGCTTTATTATAAGTAATACAAGTATTTAGTTACAGTTAAAAATTATTGTATAGCTCTCCTGAAAATACGTTTCAAAATATGAAGCTTTAGTGGCTCTTTCGACCGAAAAGATTCCCGACCCCTGGTATAGCGTGAGAAAGCACAATGAAGTGAATGCACTAGCGCTGTTCTATTATGTGTACGTATTGTCATGTCTCCCATTCCATTGAGGTGAATGTTTTATCGCTATGCTATTTCTAGGCTGAGAGGAAGAAGGTTAAGGATGAGTGTGACAAAAAAGTAAAAGATCTGGAGCAAAAGCTGGCAACTGCTGCCACAGCAGCGGCAGCAGCATCCGCAGCTACAAGAAAGCAAAGCAAGCCAACAAAAGAAGACACCGCGAATGTTAGAAATCTACAAAAGAAGGTAAAATACCAATGCTTGCTTTCGTGTAAAATCAATTTTCGTCAATCCTATTCTTCACTTCTTGTTTGGCAAACAAAGAGCATTGAAGCAGAGGAAAGGCATTCTCGAGTTTAGAACTGCTTACTGACGAATTGATAGAGTACCCCTTCAGTGAATGGCTAGATAGTTAATTAGCTAATTCGCAGACCAACTGACTTGCTGACTAATTTACTGAATGAATGAGTTGGCAGATTTCAACGGAAGTTTTCAATAAATGAAAGGTCAATGCTTCCCAAAAGCCGCATTCTATGTTCAATAGCTTAGAGAAATGGCATTTATTGTATTATCTGAAGAATATTTGTGAAAAGCTCTTGCTTTTCTACCTTAGATTGATACGCTACAGAAACAGTTAGCCGAAGCGAAGGAGAAGGCATTACAAGCTCCTGTGCCTAAAGAAGTTGTTAAGGTGACATTTTTTTGAGTTTTTCTTGACCTATGTAGATGGTAGAAACTTTGAATTTCTAGATGAATTGGAAAATAGGTGCTGTACTATTTTCATTTCACAAAAAGCTTAGCTACGAATTATGGTATTTGTCGTTAAAATGGTGAAAAAGTATTGCATCTGTTCTATGAAGTACCATGACAAGACTTGTAAAAAAGCTGAGATACATTTCTGTACTCAAAATATTTAGCTCATGGTTTTATCATCAGACATTTATCTCTTAGATAATAATGACTTATTAGTACTATAAATAGCTTTTCATCAATTGGATACACAAAAATTTTTTAGATTGGATTCTAGCAGATCCCAGATAGTATATATATATAAATATATATATATATATATATTTATATTTATATATATATATATATATAAATATACATATATATATACATATGCCTATATATATATATATATATATATATATTTATATTTATATTTATATATATGCTTCTAATTCTTACAAAATACAAGATACAAGAAAAAATACAAAGTACATAAACGATACCGCAGGGAGTATGCTATGCCAAATCAGCCCTGCAGCCTACACTTATAAAGGATCACCCTTAAAACAACGCCACAAAAGGGGAGGGTTATAGGGATTTGATTTCCGTTATAGGCATTGCAATTCCCACATGGGGGCTATATATGTGTATATATATATATATATATATATATATATATATATATATATATATATATATATATATCTCATGCAAAATCACCATGTTATTGTTTTCCTACCCAGTTTCGCATGACACCCATTTTGGAAATAATTTCAGGTTTAATGCCATAGGGTTGTTATGTAATTCCATTCTCCCTTTGGTATCCTTGTATCTTGTATTCCATGTTGTATTTTTTGTAATGTAATTGTAATTGCCTATGAGATGTATTTGTAATTCTCTATGAGCACATCTTAAAAAAGCAGATTCCTATTTTTATTTTGATTTCGTGTTTTGAGTCTCTTGTACTAATTCATGCTAATGTCATTTACGTAGAATTGTATAGTTGTTCTTTTCAAGAGTATGTTATTTCAATTGACTATTTCCTTCTCTAGGAGCCTAAAGGTCCAAGTCTAGCTGAGGAAAAGCTTAAAAAAGAAAATGACAAATTAAATGAGAAAATTGAAGCTTTTAAGAAAGCTTCTAAGGTTTGTATGATTTTTGTAGTAGCTTTTAATTCCAATATGCAGGAAAATTATGCATGCTAGCAATTTCGTCAGAGAAGCAAGTAGTTAATAAGTGCTTGCGTTGAAGATTTTTGGAGATAACTTGCTATACTCCATGTTTCTTGAGATGGCTTAATTTTTCTCGTTAAAAAGAGAATATGTTTATGAAGCTACGTATCCTTTACGCGATGAACTTTATCCTATTTTGTTCACGCTCATATATGAATCAGGTAGTTTTCAACCCTTTGCAATAGCACTAAAACATCTGACTTAAAAATATGAATGCGTACGACCATAACAGACAGCAAGACCACATTGTACATAGCATTTGATATGAAATACTACTTCTGGTAAAGAAGGCATTAATGTTTGCATGAAAGTACTCAGAATTTCATTATTCCCATCTAATTATCCTTGTTGTTACTATTCCCCCCAAATATACCCAAAATCAGGAAAAAAATTTCCACCGAATCACAAGCATGTAGTGCAAAGCTACATGTAGAACTCATTTTTCGAAGAAATTGATTGATTCCAAGTTTTTTGGATATGTGTAATTTCTATGGAATAGCTCATATTAAGTATAGGTTACATTCTTGATAACTAGCTATCAAATGAATAATGTCAGTTTATTATTATGTTTTGTAATGGGTGATTTTGTCATGATTTGCAGGAAGATAAAGAAAAAATAAAAGCACTGCAAGTTGAAGTTAGAGAAGCAAAAGAAAAAGCTGCCAAAGCCGGCCCATCTGCTGAAGATGTAAGTGAACGATAACTCATATTAGTTAAACTTTAATTCGTTTGTCATTTCAAACAGTCATTCTTTCTGTGGAAGTATGTGGTCTCTCCTTGCTATGCGGTAGACCTAATAATGGTCCAGAATGACCAGCGCCTCTAATTATAATATGATGGAGGAATATTCTTTAATATAAAGTTAATTTTGTTTCATTTGTTCGTAGAAAATTGCAGCTAAAAAACAAGAGAAAAAAATGACAGGTAATTAAATTATTCTTCTTTGTAATTAGCTCTTAGCATTTCTTAGATTTTTATAAGCAGTAGCATCAAGAACTACATGTACTGTTATATAAATTAATAGAGATATTATATTTTTCTACTTTTTATGTTCGTATCGTTTAATTTCCTTAATCTTGTGGTACGTTTTTCTAAGATGACAGTTTGAAGGAAATTCCATTCACTGATAAAATCATGTTAGGTTTTTCTTTTTCCTCTTGAGATCTTTTTATAGCAACGTGTATTATAAAAATACTTAATTTAAATTATTTTTGGGAGTTATTGTTGATAACAAGTAGTTTGATATCCTGTGGCAGTATTTTTTTTATTGTGAAGATGGGTGCTATAAGAATTAAGTTACGAGTAATTTCTTTGTTTGAAATCCTCTACCCTTTTTCAGTCACTGATTGTAGCGTTTTCTCTTGCTCTTATCATTGCAGAGTTGCAGAAGACTTTGGAAACAGAGAAGAAAAGAACAGAGAAGCTCAAAGGGGATCTTACTAAAACTGAGGAGGACTTGGCTGGCTTAAAGAAAGTAAGTTTACCTCCCAGCTCCCAACACCTGTTTGCTTGAGAGAATGCGCATTGGGATAAAATCATTTGATTTTCATATTGGTCCTTGTGTATCTCGAAGGTAGTTGGCCAAAAACCACACAATGATATCTCAGAAGGCTGTACAAGTGATTCAGGGTCAAAACATAGTACTTTTGGAATGTTACGGAGTAGAAAATCAGAGAATTTAATTCCCTGTATCTCTTGACCGATTTACTCTTATTAAATGAGTTTATTATCATGTAGTAGATACCTAATAATACTAAGGCATTACATAAATCAAAAAAATGAAAATTTTTAATTTCTCTATAAATGTAAGACATATGAAATGTTACGGAGGGGAAAAGTGTCTAGAATAACGTGCCTTGACCCTGTACACAACCCCTATGTGACAGCCATCATAACTACGTGTCTTTTGATATCTTATTCAGCTGGTTCTGGGAATGATATTTGAGGATGAATATCGTAAACGGATTATGTAATATGGTAAATATAATCTTTAGTATTCTTACTGCATGCCATCTTCATAAGGAATTATCAGAAGCAAATGCTGAAGTCAAAAGAAAGGAAGATGAAATGGCCAAACTTGGAGTTGCTGCCAAGGTATGTCGAAAGTATTATTATTTTATGTGTCGGACTGTTAATGGATATACATTAACTGCTTCTGGATATATATTTCGGTTAACCTTTGGGTCACTATACGACGTTTTCATACTCTGGTGAATGTGGGACGAAAAAAGCTTTTAAGTGCGTCAAAAGAGTGTTGCCGCTTTTTTGTGCTGTGGTAAAGTTCTGTAGTATCAACTGACTATTTACGTATCCAGTTTTGTATTTTTGTACCGATTATAGTTAATATGTCAACTTGTGTGTACGGCTAGTAAACTCTTTGAAAGCGATCACGAGCAAAAGCCTTCAAAATTCCTTGATGTAGTTTCTTTCCAGTCGAAAAATGACTTGCCTTACTGTTTTGGTTAAATTGTTTTCTTTTTTCAACTTTACAGCAAGGAGCTGATGCTATGGCAAAGGTGGAAGAGCTAGAAGTAAATTGTAAAAAGCTGACGGAAGAAAATAAAGTTCTTAGCGAGAACTACAACAGCGAAAGGGTAAGCTCATTTCTTTTGCTCTTTTCATGAAGGTAGGCAGCGTGAAACAGATTTTACGACCAATGTATTATGGAGAAGCATTTTGCACCATGACAACAGTATTTCTTATAGATATTTTATCCAGTTTGGTAATTTCTGCTAGTAATACCATTGAGAACTGTTTTGTTCGTCTCATAGATATTGAGGAAGAAATACTATAACATGGTTGAGGATATGAAAGGAAAAATTCGCGTTTATGCAAGGTGTCGACCACTGAGCACTTCAGAAAAAGACAGGGTATGTGGCATAGAGTTCCATATATCTACAGCTTTTGTTCTACTTTCTTTTCTACTGAAGTTTTTATATCGCCTTTGAAAAGGAATTTTTGGATGTTTATGTGGAGCCTATCTGATATCATCAGTATCACATGTTTCTTTGATACACATTTAATATATTTTATCTGGTGATGTAATAGCTTTTCAATTCTTGTTCAAGCATTTTTACGTGTTTCTGCTTGTACCTTGTAGGGTAACTTCAGCGTATTGAAATCACCTGATGAGTACACATTGATTGTTGATACGCAACGTGGACCGAAAGAATTCCAGTACGATGCCGTGTTTATGCCTGAATCGACACAAGAGAAAGTATTTGAGGATACTAGTGTAAGTATTCGTTTGGCTTTGATCTGATGTCAATGTTAGTCATGATTGCAATCATTTCAGTCCTTTTGATTATTCTGTGATTGCCGTTAATCATGATCAAGACTAGTCATGATGGCAATCACTCAGCCACCAAGCCAGGGGGGCGTATGGGGCATTGCCCACCCCGCTAACAAATCTTACCCGCTCTTGCCCTTCCATAACCTTGAATCTCGTTCATAAAGACTTTTCTGATCAAAACCCTCAAGATCCTCCCTTTTCCTGTGTGTCCAATGGCGACTTTATATTTACAGTCTCTGCCAAAAGTCTTGGAGCACTTGCATTATTTCTGCTGCTCATTTAGTAGTCTCCCCCTCTCCCCCTCAAAACAATGTTGTTAAATACAGTGTTGAAAGGTACAGAAAAAGCCGCTATGCTTGCAGACCCTTCTCTGACAAATAAACACTTGATCCAACATTGTTTTTGGGGGAAGAGGATTTCCATCGTTCGTCATGGATTAGAAAATCATTTTTATCAGAAATTATGCATTAATTAATTGGTGTTCCAAGGACTTTTGGCTGAGATTGTAAATATAAGTGGCTGCCACACCTATCCGGTCTGGTTGCCGTCCTATCTGTTGAAAGCTGGATTCATGACTGCAATCACAGTTTGATTATTCTGTGATCGCCGTTATTAATGATCAGTGGTAGCATTATGATGAGAAATAAACGTAATTTTGGTACTGTGGCATAAGTACAGTAAATGTTTATTACTAGGATCCATAAGTCATAGTCATCATTTCCACTACGGCCAACTTTGATATCATTATTGTAATCTCATTCACCTTCATCTGTCACCTCTACAGTGTGGCCAACAAACCCTGGAAACCCCGAGACCCTGAAAAACCCTGGATTTTCTTTTCTTCTGGAAAAATACCCTGGAAACCCTGAAATTACTACATACCCCTGAAAAATTATGTTCTGAAGCAGATTTTCCCCGCATCAATTTTTGGTCTTGCAGTGCTGTTGCATTTTTTGTTCCTGTAACGCAGGGGAGGAGGATCTATGAGTTTATTGGGGGAAAAACAGTTTATTATTTGTCGTGTGGCGGCAGCCTCTTTTTCAAACAACGGACACAAAATTTCAAGTCGCACGCAGAATGAAAGGTCGATGGGTACAGTTAGAAGATCTATACTTGATAATCATATTTTTCCTCGAATACATAGACTGAAATACACTGGAAAACCCTTGAAATTTGGCTGATAGTCCCCCTGGAAAACCCTGGAAGAGAATTTCATTTCACTGTTGGCCACCCTGCTCTAGCTGTATGCATTTATGGAATGATCTTGCGTTTTTTCCAGATGTTAATTCAGTCAGCCGTAGACGGCTATAACGTCTGCATATTTGCATATGGTCAAACTGGTTCTGGTAAAACTTTCACCGTCATTGGTGACAAGGAACAGAAGTTCCCTGGTATTGCTCCAAGAGCCTTCCAACAATTGTTTGAACTTTTGGGAGAAAACAAGTAAGTAGAGACAGAAGCTTTACTGGTACTAATTTGCAGTAGTTTAATGCAAAATTGAGCATGGTACTTAATGAAGGTTTACCCATGGATGTATCATCGATATCTATTCAAAAATGTCGTCCAAAAGTCTGTTGTATGTTGAATGG
>OLMO02000294.1:8777978-8798102 GCA_900291935.2 Cassiopea xamachana | reverse complement strand
AGCTTTATTCTGCTTTTTAGGCTAAGCCTTAAGGTTAAGCCTTATTCTCCTTTTTAGCCTAAGCCTTAAGCCTTATTCTGCTTTTTAGCCTAAGGCTTAGGCTTAAGCCTTACTCTGCCTTTTAGCCTAAGGCTTAAGCCTTATTCTGCTTTTTAGCCTAAGGCTTAGGCTTAAGCCTTACTCTGCCTTTTAGCCTAAGCCTTAAGCCTTATTCTGCTTTTTAGCCTAAGGCTTAGGCTTAAGCCTTACTCTACCTTTTAGCCTAAGGCTTAAGCCTTATTCTGCTTTTTTAGCCTAAAGCTTAGGCTTAAAAAGCAGAATAGCTTGAGAATATTGAGGCTCAGCAAACACTGGGTATTCGTTTAAAAAAGAATGTATACTCTCAAGTGCCAAATAAACGGGGGGGGGGTCGAAATACACAGAGATTCTCCTCAAATCAGTCTTAAGTGCCAAAGATGTAGCTCCAAAGGTTTAGTTTTGCATGAAAATCAAAAGAATTTATTCAAATGATTGTTGATGTGTTACTTCTTCATGAAGCAAAACAAAAGTGTAGCAAAGCAATAACTATTGTATCGAAAGTGCATAAATTAATCTAATAGCAGTAGTATAGCAGTAGTATTGCGGGGTGAGTCTCAGCTCTTCCACAGCTCTTCTTTCCCGCGTGATTATCCTAAGACATCGCAGTGCTTTATGGGGTATGCGCCTCCACAGTAGTGGGGTGAGTGGCCAAGCAATCCAGCCAATTCCATTAACTTAACTAAAGTTAACCATGGCTGTGTAGGGTCAGAAACTGGATGGGCGACCTTCCAGATGAACGACCAAAACAGCTCACTCCGCCGTCTTTCGGAAGGGATATTAAACTAGGGGTCCCATTCCTGGATGCGGCATGCATAGTAGGCCTAAATTAGCTGATAAAGCTAGGTATAACAGCCTATATTCTTATAAACTTTATTCTTATAGAGAAAATAATGTAATTTACTTAGTCGCTGATAGGACTAATATTGTGTTTTCATTTAAGTGTTTTGGAACTTGTTACATCAAGACTCAAAACCCAGTCTTGTGTAGACAAAAAGGGTTCGTTTTCTCATTAGGACTCTTCAAGTGAACAATGGTTAATAGGTCGTAATTGGCCACTCTTGGGGCCAATTAGATGTATCCTATCACATGTAACCGCATCTGGATATATATTTCAGTTAACCTTTTGGTCACTATCCGACGTTTTCATACTCTGACCAGTGTCGGACGAAAAGAGCTTTTAAGTATGTCAAACGAATGTTGGCGCTTTTTCGTGCTGTAGTATAGTTTGGTAGTACCAACAGACTATTGACTAATATTATCTAAAACGTATATATACACTCGCTCACATTTTTTAGGTATGCCTCGAGAGTGAAATTGATTACCAATGATGCAAGTAAGAATGCGGAGAGCAAAGAAGTCGCAAAACTCAAAGCAGTAAGTTTTGTCTACTACCGTATATCTTCGAATATAGGTCGACGTCGAATGTAAGTCGAGGTAAATTTCTAGCCATAAATCAAGGTTTTTTCATTGCCTCGAATATAAGTCGAGCCGAAAAATGATGTAAGAAAGAAGTAAAGTAGAAGAAAGAATAATTACCAAACAATCTTTTTTTATTAAAAAAAACACTGTTCGATGTCACTCAAAACCATAAAAATCTTCATGGTCTGATTCTTCGAACAGTTGCCTTCTCTGTTCGTCGTTTAACATATCATCTGAACACGCTTAGTAGCTCCCGGATACACAAAATCGAATATAAATGGTAGTTTCGAATATCGAAACTGAATATTGGTGGACTCGAATATAAGTCGAGATAAAGAAGTAAGATTTCATTTTTGATAAAAAAACCTGGACTTATATTCGAAGATATACGGTATACACTTCTAATATAATATTTTTGGAGTTTTTATGTGTCTCCTAGAGGCCAATGACATCTAACTCGATAAGCATCCTGCCTTACCACTGATTTCATACGGCCGCTGTTTTCTTATCTTCTGCTGCTTTCCATTATGTGTATCATTACTCTTTGTTGCCGCTTTTCGTCAATAGCAGATGGAAACGCCTCAACTAAGGAAAACTGCTGTTGTGACTTATCTTATGTGTTCTGCATACACGTTTTTTTCTTTATAAGAAAATCATTATTTTGCCTGAGCCTCAGTTTTCTTCACTTTTTCCGAAATTGAGCCTCAGATTTTCTTACGATTTTCTTAACTTTTGCTGAAATAAACTGGCTAGAATGGTATACACTTTCGTTAATAATACTGTATACTTGAATTTGAATTCCAGCTTTAACATTTTGAATACAATAACGACGAGATGACCTATTTTTGGCCTATAAAAACACTTAATTTTGGAAATTGAGCCTCGTGATTTTCTTACGATTTTCTTAAGATTTTGACGATTTGAGCCTCATTTTCTTATAAACTTTTTTCTTATAAAAAAAAAACGTGTAATTAGGTAATGGTATATGCATCCTGCATAATTATGTGGTAAAAGTTTATGAATTATGTATAACTATACAGTAGTGATAACCGGAGTGATGGCCCAGTGGTAGAGCGTCTGCCTCATAGCCGGTAAATCGTAAGTTCGAGTCCCGGCCGAGTCATACCAAAGACTTTAAAAGTGGTACTCACTGCCTTCTCGTCTGGCGCTCGACATATGAGAATGGATTGGGAAAGTTAAATTCGCGGAGCTACCAGTGGACCAGCCCCCCGCTGCAGCTTTCACTGGATTCGCAGACGCGTGGCCTAGGGCTATAGAAACGGAGATAGGCGCCGCCCTATGCGCCATTGAGCGCGGGAAAGGACTTTGACGCGGGATAGCATTTTTCTTCGATAGTATTGGGATTTTTTTGCTGTAGCCTGTGATAATCCACACTTCACCAAATTACGCTCTATGTCCCATGCGTGAAATTCACTGGAAGCAGAAGCACCTTGTCCGCTGTCCATATGCGGGGTGCTGTCATGGATCACAAGTCACAAGTTAAAAGTCATAAGTCGTGCGATCCTTGCTGTAGTATCTATTACTTTGTTGAATTTTGTCTGGCTTTTTTGTAGAGTAAAGAAAGCAATTTTTGTTTGTCTGTGTTAAGAGTGTATTTCATGATAGTTCACCCTTTAGTTGATGTTTCATAGTTACCAACAACTGTCGTTAATTTTCAGATAATCGCTAAGTTAAAGAAGGGCGAAGCAGTTGAAGAAGAAGATGATGCCCAAGATTAAAGTCAATCTTTCTGTTGAATATTGCATTAATTTATTTTGAGTGTGATTTTAGCACAGTGCACTTTTGTAAATATCAATATTTTTCTAGAAGTCAGTAAATTAACAATCAGCATTAATTCCTATTTAAATAGAATGGCTGTTAGTTGTTTACAGTTCAGTGGAAATCCCCATGTTTTAAGAGGCTTGAGTCTCAGCTGCAACCAAACTTTGGTAATTACCATATGTATCTTGAATTTCAGGAACAACAAGTTTGAAAACACTTGGAATGCTAGAGGGATTTTTTGTTGATTTCTTTCTGTCTTCAAAATTGTTGCAAGCAGTTTCCAAGATAATGTTTTTGAAAATTACTCTGACTCAAGTCTCTTTATTAGGATGTATTAATACCAAGCACATAACTGGAAGAAATGTCCCGAAAGAGCAAAGCCTGCCTATACAATCAATTTTGAGGGGCAAAAACCATATTTTGTTATGGAAGTCTCCAGGTTAATAAGTCTATTTAGGGGGTGCCAAACCATGCAAAATTTTTCATTTGGGGGGCATTGCTTCCCTTGCCTTCCTGCAGGTACATGCCTGATTGATACATGTGGGTTTCTGCTGAAATATGCAATGTAAATTTTCTTTTAGCAGTTGTTTTGCAGTGCTAAATGCATGTAGAGATGTATATATTTAAATATGGCTATTAAGATAGGATTTTAACAAGCATATTAATGGCTCACAGTTACCTCGAGCCTGCTTCACTAAAAGCCAAATTAGTTGTACCTTGACTGTTTTACTATACCTTAATTTGATATTGTCGGCCTAATGTAACAATTAGCTGAAAAGCTAGTGAACTTCTTCCAGTAAGCAACCAGACCCTTCACACATGCCTCAGTTGCTTAAAATTTTAGACATTGCAGCTTTCACAGTTGCTTGAAAATTTCATATCATTTTTCCTAGCAACACTCGCAGCATCTTTTGTCAAAGTCACAAATTTTTCTGACCTGTAGCAGATTGTCTATCTGTGCCTAGCCTTGTGTATGCAACAAGACAGTCAGACAAAAAAATGCATTCACACCTGTTAACAAGAATGACCAGTTTTTGCACAGCTCGGTTTCTTGAATTTTTTAATTGCTTTGCGATCTTCTATTGAGTCCCTAAAACTCCTTAATTATCAGGCTAATCCAGCCGTAATCGATTGAACCGAACAGCTACTGATTGAAGAATGTGTTTATCCCGTAACTTCTCAAGTACTGTACGTGTATTGACAAAGATAGAGTTAGTAGCTATTGTTGTTAGGCCTTAGTATCAATTTTACATCTAGGCAATGAGAAACTGTTTTACATATTTTGATCCATCTTGCAAAGTGATTGAATTTATGTGAGAGAATCTTGCAAATTTTCACTAATATCTAATTCGCGAACTTGATCCTTTCAGGAGACTAGAACCTTAGCGCTCAATTAGAACTCGCTATTTCTTTCCAATAGCCTTTCACATTTTTTGAAAAGCAATTTATATCATTTGGAATTGCTACTCTGTCATTTTAGAAACACTAGGAGATTATTCTGTTGCCCTGAAATCTCTCGATTTTCCGTCAGTTGTGTCACAGTTGATTTTCACTGCCATTTATGTAAGTTTAGTTGATGTACAGTGACACGCTCTTGCACACTTTTGATTGTTTTTGTCGATAACGACCACGCGTGCATTACAACCTTTTAATCGTTCTTTTCCCAAAGATCTCATGAAATACTCCCAGTGGATTCACCCGTTGCTTTTGCTCATAATTCTACAGACTTTAATGCAGGAAACATTGCCTTCATTATAAAGCTCCTTGGGAATTTTTCTAGCTTTTCTTTACCATATTGGCATCAATAAATTATTTTTCTAGTGCAGCTGCGTGCACCTGTTTTAAACACTTAGCATGTCATTCGCAAATCGTATATTTTATTGCTTTCAGTTGCCCACGGGTACGATCCACTTTTTATCACCCAATAGTAGGGGCCCCTATTCCAAATTTGTAACACTTTCACCCAGAGTTTCATTTACTAGCGCCCACTAAATACAGACTATTGTATGAAGTTCATTCCCACTCCATTCATAAATCTGGAGCAAAATTTCTACTCTCTCTGTTATGGTGTTTTTGCAGCCTCGTTTTAAAGCTGCCTAATGTTACATCACAAAGTTCCTTTTGTCTTGGGATAATGGTGTACTTGGGATTTGCCTAATGATGTTTTTCTGCGGGTGGTAGCTCGTGAGATAAATAATTTGGAAACGGTAGATCAACATGAATGTATAGCTATAAGGCATTCATCTCCATCTTACGTCCTTCATTGATAACGGTCAATGTTATGAAAGGAGAATGCAAGCACCCTTTGCAGTCACGCGTACGCTGAGAGCCAATTGGATGGTATTGAACAGGACGAAGAGAGCAATAGACTCGTAGGTACAAGATAATATGTTATATCAAGTTTGGGCTTCGAGTAAAAGCATGAAGAAACTTCAAGGAAAGCTGTTGTCGCCAGCGTTACTTGGGAGCATTCGCCAGTGCTACAAAACACCACTTGCACGAAATGCAGATCTCCATAGCCACAGTAAATTCATGGAGGCATCGTCAAATGTTGTAAATATATTCGAAGTCAATTCCATATCTGTTTACGACTTAAAGAGTCATTATGAGCGACTAAAAGCAAAAGCATACGGTAAGGAATACAACCTTATTAGATGGCATCCTTTAGCCCACTTATCGCACCCACTCCCTCTATATCTTCCCTGACCCTTCCATGGTTCCATGGGGAGGTCTAGTTTCAATAATAATTTCCATGCTTTCCCACATTGTAGATTTTAATTTGAGGACCCCCATGAAAAGCACCTGTGGTGATTGGGGCATCCTCTTTAAGGATTTTTATCATATCATATTATAGAGGTACGACCCTGCCATTCTGCATTCGCGCCTGGCACAGCGCCAGAATAGAGAGTTTGTTTACTGCGCGGACAGTTTCAATTTTTAAGACTTCGTGGTGCGCGTCCGAGGTAAAGTCCCGGAATGTTTTTATTGTGCGCGTCCAATATTGGAAAAACCACGCAGGCTAATGCGCGGGCAAGGTATTGCGGGCGCGCAGCACAGTTTCCAGTCTGGGCACAGGGGCTCTATTATTACCACAGTAGGCATTTTCCATTATAGGGGATCGTTGCTATAGAAAGGTGAAGAGCCAAGAGGCTCTAATGCTTTTCATTTGTCATACTACGCACCCTAAAGCATTAGAGCCTCTTTGCTCCTCACCTCGTTTCTAAAAGTTTTTCCCAGCTTCCTACTTCAGAAATATGGCAGCATGTTGCAGTTGTTCATGAAGTATTGCAATGCATTAAAATATGATATCACATAACATTCTTAAATATAGCTCTGCCTGTAATCAAAGATGTGCCTAGAAAATTTCCATGGGGGGCATTTTGCAAGCATTTGACCACCTATGACTAAATAGAACACAGAAAATACAGGGTTGCCACCAAATCAAGGAATTCAGCCAAAATCAGGGAAGTTTATTTTCATTCAGGGAAAATCAGGGGAAAAAGAAAGATGTTTTGAAAAATCAAGGAAAATGAGGGAAGTTTTAGAGTTGCTATTGTTTCATTTCAGAGTGGTGACTTTCTCTATGCTCACTTACACATCCAGTTGGGTATGACAATTGCCAAGTTTTCCCTTTGTTTACAGCATTTTGTCCTTTGCTATCATTTTGAAGTGCTGTTCTGTGTTTAATGGAACCACAAGTTTAAACTGTGGAAAAAGGGATCAAGGCTCTCTTAGATCCCATATCTGTCAAAAGAAATGATAAGAATATCAGGAAAAATCAGGGGAAAATGAATTGCATTTCACAGAAAATATCAGGGAAAATCAGGAAATCTTCTTTTGAAATAGCAGTGTCAACTCTGGTATATTATGATTAATGGTATGGTAAAGTTCCTGCACCATGACTAAGTGCCTTACAGTTTCATAAACATTGGGGTTATCACCTCCCATTCCCAAGTGGCACATCACTGCCTATAGCGTTCTTCATATTGAGAAATGGCAAAGTGCTTAGGCAACATCCTTAAGACTTTCCATTGTCTTATTGCTCCTTATTTAGGTCAGCTGCTTTGTATTTCCTCAATTGCAAGGCCATAGTAAACATTATAAAGATGATGTGTATATTATGCCAGATGTGCCTTCAAAAACAAATGTTGGCTTTATAATCTGCAAAGGGAGACCTCTCCTGAAATTTTGAAGAGGATGATGCACATCCCCTATTTGCCCCCATTTAATGACAGACACTTGGAGAGCAAAGAGGGCACCTTCTCCAAATAACAATTACTATAATTAACTGCACAGCTTTTTGACTTCATACATAACATTCAAGATGCTTTTGCTCCCAATATTTTTTAAGTAACTGCTACAGCCCCCTTTCCCTAAATCTATTATTATCCATCTTATTTTCCACAGCAACAATAACAACAGATGGCAGTGATATAAATGCTGATGCTGTTTTTGTTAATAATGAGATCAGCTTAAAGTACATTGATGTATATGGGTTTGACTATGATTACACCATTGCCAGCTACTCTGACCAGTTGCACCATACAATATATGACTTTGCAGTCAAAAATCTTATAGACATGTTTGGTTACCCAAAACAGATCAGATCTATGAAATATGATCCAGGATTTGCAATCAGGGGGCTTCACTTTGATACAAGAAAAGGTCTGCTGATGAAGCTTGACTCATTCAGTCATATTCAGCTTGGAACAGTGTACAGAGGGAGACAAGAGCTAAACAGTTGGGATGTTGTCAATAATTATGCTGGAACCCATCTCCCTGTTGATCAGATAAGCAGAGGCACTAGAAGAAATGGAGCCTATATTCATCAACTCATTGATCTGTTTTCTCTACCATTTATGGGCTTGCTGACAAATGTTATAGAGGTGTGTATCTTATGTCTTTTATTTATTGTCAGCCTTTAAACAGGGAAGGTCCCTGGTTTTACTACACCAATAGCATAGCAAAATGGAATATGGGATAGAGGAGCTATTTGCCCCCCCCCACAATGACAGACAAAGATGGTCCTTGAATCTCTTAAAATTCCATGCCATCTTATCCAATTATAAAGCTTTGGTTATAACAGTATGATATAGAGAATTTGTTTTCAGTCAGGGTATCTGCAGAACCTTAGGGCTCTATTGTTATAGTCCAGGTATTCCATAACCAGTTTCACAGATGCTATGATTGATGGTAATGCTCAATTCTGCTGTGCAGATGTGCGAGCAGGGGTGTCTCAAGCCACTTAAGTGTTTCCTTGGGGTTTCGCACTAGCAACAAAGTGGAAAGCCACTGATATAGAGTATAGTCACCAAAGCATGTCCCTCCAAATTGTTGGCCCTGTCTTTATTGTTGAAAATGCCATAATCCCAGCTTGTTCCTCAAAGCTACAGTCCTGACCTCTCATACCATAATTTCCATTAGGTATTATTCATGAGGTTTTTTTCATCCCTCTAGTAGACAGAAGGAGCAAAATACATATTTCCTATCAAAGTGCTTTAGAATTTTTTATAATAATTTAATAGAAGTTTAGTAGATGTGTGCTTAGAATTTTGTCAGGTTATATTGCATGTTCATCTGCTTTATACCTACAGTACACACCCACATAAAAGAACCTAGGATTTTTTAAGGCAGCCTGGATAGGTCCTTAAGTAATTGGTAGGTATTTTTAAGTCCAGCCTGTAAGGTCCTTACCAAGGTTCTTATAGATAGTGGGGATTGCAAAAAATAAATGAGAGTCACTGTTCTATAAAGTACATGCCTTGCTCAAATTAGCACTGTTTCCAGCACAAGAATTCTTGACACTTCTTGTAAGGATTCTTGTAGCATTTTTAGTATTTGAATAACAACTGTAGCTTTGGTTTTTGTAGAGAATAATCAGAACACAAACAGCCTATGAAAATTTCTGCTCTTGAACTTTTGAATTGCACTATAGAAAACCCATTATGTAAGAACCAATCCCAGTTTCAGCCTTTTTGGGTTTCTTAGTTAGAGGGTTCAAAAGAAGAAATTTCAGCCTCAAGGTTCTTATAAATGCAGGTTCTTTTATGTGGTTTCTACTGTATTATTCTTTGCAAAATTTGTATTTTTTGCAGTACCTTTATCAGAACCAAATTTCATATGATGCTGAGTATGTTTTTAATGACTGTGAGGTAAGTTGATATACAAATACTACAATATTGGAATATCACAGCTAAATTATTCATCAGGATTCCTCAATGTAATTCAATCTATGAAAATTTTAGTTGAATGTGGAATGTTTTATTTTTGATGGTATAACTTGCAGACATTCAGACAGGTTATATTTTCTGCTTTCCTTATAAAGCTACTATCTGAAGATTTAGCATAGGCATAGCTAATTGCACTGCAAACTTAATTTCAATTTAATATCTATATGTAGAAAGCAACACAAGCTGTTCACTACAGAGGTGCTATGTATGATGCTATAATGAATGATTTAGGTAAGATTTTTGTCTTGCTCCATTTTGTATTGTATCATGCTAACTACACACTCTTGGAATGTTCAAAGTTTTTAGTCATGGCATAAAAATGACTTTGAGATTGGGGTATTTCATATTGTAATGCTAGATTATGAACCAAGCTAAGTGTTGGTTTTCAAGAAAAACTGGGGGGCAAAGAGGCTGAATTTTCTGAGTGTTTTAGAAGACACATGTACTCTACAAATACTTAGTATTTCCTGATTACATGTTTTTCAAAAGAAAACCTGTACAGGAAAATTAAACTCATTCAAAAGAGTGACTTTGTCATTAAAAAATCTTGTATTCAACTTTTGGTCTGGTACCTTTGTCTGAGAATTTACTCCCCTTGACCCTCTTAATATCTGCTACTTACCAAGTTGCTGCTTAGCAGCATTGATAAGCAGAACTAGGTTGCTTTACTAGAACTGCTTGCTTTTGTAACCAAAACACTGATGCTAGCTGATATAAGGAAAATTGATGATTGTAGTAGTGCCTTTCATATTTTGGTTTGATTTCAAAGGCCATGGAATTTATTTGCCACATTGATTGTAGAGATGTACCTGCCATCTAATCCTGGATGTGGAGAGTTTTTAGAAAAGCTCAAGAAATCAGGAAAGAAAGTCTTCATGATCACAAACAGCAGCTTTAATTTTGTGTATGTCATGTTTGAAGCCATCTTGCTATTTTGTCAGATTTTCATTCATGATAAATTGCAGAGCATTTTGACCTCAGTAACAATCTACTTAACTATGAAAACATGTCGCGGACTTCATCATTAAGAAAGCAATTTGTTTTATCTTTATGAGTTCTAGACCATCTGGTGCTTCGCCAACTGTTATTCGCACTGGGCTTTCTGTTATCTTCTATCTTTTTCCAACGATTAGTGATTAATTTACTGCTTTATCTCATCCACAGATATTTTTCGTTAATTACTAGGAGATAAAAAAGCAGTTTAAAAACTGCATAGTTCTGATGCCCTATGGAACGCTGTAACGTAAATTTTATTCAAGACTATAGGGCGAAAATGGGCTGTTTGTCCTCATTTGGAAATGTAAGACACTCCGTTGCTCTATGGAGAATTTTTTCGGATATCAATGTTTAGGCGTTGCACAAAAAATTGATGATACCTTTCGTGACTGTCAAGTTTATCGAACTCATATTTTAACTTTGAAGCTCTAGACCAGCGGTCGGGAATCTATGACTCGCGAACCACATGCGGCTATTTTCAAGACTGCATCTGGCTCTCTGCCTCGCAGACAGATCTTAGCAAACTTAAAAAAGCGAATACCTCCAAAGTGGCCTTCCAAAGTTACGACTTGTGTCGTCTTCAGTTGCCATATAGCCCGATTGCCAAGTTAGTGTCGAATTAGAAGATTTTGTGGTCCCATGCGACACCAATGTCCAATTGTATGGCTCTCATGGAAAGCCATTCTTAGACGTAAGGCTTTCATGGCTCACTCAGCCAAAAAAAGCTCCCAACCCCTGCTCTAGATCAATGTCCCTGTTTATCAAGTTCACGTGTTTATAGACCTATGCTTTCTGCAAACTACCAACGATTTCCTTGCTTGGTATTTATTTTTTGTAGATTTCCTATACGTTTCACACGAAGGATCTATATACCTTTGCTACTGCAAAAGCTGTAATCAAAATTTACTAAAATGGCTCTTCATTGCTTTTTATGTAGTGACAAAGGAATGAAGCATCTTGTTGGACCAGATTGGCGGGATCTCTTTGATGTCATTGTTACCGATGCAAGAAAGCCACAATTTTTCAATGACATTCAAAGGTATCCTTTACTCTTTCTGATTATTACTGATTTCATTTTTCGTTAATATATCTGCAATTGATAATTAAGGCGAGACCTTTCTGTGTAGTGGCCTGGGTATATGTTTTAGATACTTTCTTCCGTTGTTGAAACGATCTTGCTTCCTGTTCATTAGGCCATTCCGATGCATCGACATTTCAAACGGTTATCCAACATGGAGCCAAGTCAATCAATTTGAACCAGGAAAAGTCTACTCCGAGGTACGTATGTAGAATTTTACAGTCCAAATAAGCTATATGAAGCCACCCTCTCGATATACCTCATTCTTTATTTAGCTCCTATAGATGGGATAATTTGGATATGACCCCATCTAGACCGTAGTCAAATGTCAAGTCTCAGAACGTCAATACACTGCTTTCTTGTTTTCTAGTCAAGCATGTACCAACTATGAGCGAGGTAGCATAGTGGTAAGAGCGCATGCCTTCCATGCAGAAGGTCTACGGTTCGAGCCCGACTCGATACCCTGACTGAACGCTTGCTCACTGTTCACCCAGCAGCGAATGGGTACCTTGTGGCACCACCGGGGAGGTAAAGGCGGCGAGGAAAGGAACTGGCCACCCTACCGATGGCTCAGCATAAGTGTCCTCTCTAACAGGCACCCCCATACGTACGAAAGTATACGGGACTACCTTTACTATGTACCAACTAACTGTACAATCCAGTTTTCAGGATTCGTGCTACTCCTTAAACGCCTTGAAATCTCCTTAGAGGTTTTTTGCGTTTTTAAGGGCGCTTAGAAGCTCTTCAAGTTCTTGTAATTTGGAAAAAACTCCTTAGGAAGCTCCTTATTTGTAATCAATTTTTGGGGAGAGGGTTTTCAGCGACAAATCTTTTTAGGAAATAATTTGCTTTTTATCAAGTGCACACGCAAGAAATACTCCTTTAACATTTTTTGGTTCTTGAGATCTACTCCCTACAGCGCTAATCCTGAGAATTGTTAACTTACTGTGACTATACTAGTCACATCTTCTTCTTTTCAGCTTCTTCTTATTCGGGGTCGCCACACCGCGTCTTCGCACTACACACCCTCCTGTCTTGCACCTCGCCTTCCCCAACACCAGCCTTCATCTTCATGTCCTCCTTCTTCATGTCCTCCTTTATCACATCCATCCGCCTCCTCCTCCTTACCACTATATTAGTCACATGTTCTTCTTCTTCTTTCAGCTGATCACATGACTGCATATATTATCATGAGATTACAAATGGAACTGAGCAGAGCTTTTTTGTTTTTCTTTTGTCATTTATGAATCTTTTTATTACTATGCCATATTAATACGCCGTATTGTATTGTGGACAGGATGCTGTACAAAACTCTCACCCTATGTGCTCGCTTACAGCCTTGTCAGTTGATTTCATTTGCCCAATATTTTATTTTTTAGGGAAACATCAAACTATTCGCGCGTTTCACGGAATGGGAAGGACCACACGTATTGTACTTTGGAGATCATGTATACAGTGATCTAATGGTAGGCCTTGACGATGTTATCTAGTAAGATTATATAATGCTTTACTAGTTTCATACGCTGAAGGAAGTATTGTAATTTACCCTTACGACCATTGTTGGTTTTTTAGGACCCTGTTATGCGACATGGTTGGAGAACAGGTGCAATGCTGCCAGAACTTGAGGTAGAATTTGCTGTTAGATTTTTGTTTAAATATGCTGGCAGCAGAATAGTTCTCATTTTTTGTTTTTGTCACTCCAATTTCCCTTATTTAGGTATTTTAGCCTGTTTACATGCATACCCATAGGATTTTCCATTTGATTTTTCCTTGTTGGTTTCCACTTGTTTCTTCCAGTTGTTTTTCCGACTCTAGCTATAGGAAAACCTTCCCATTTCTAGTTGTTAGCTGAGGATGAGACGCGTTGTCTGGAAACGTTCTTAGTCTTGATTAGCATGGTTTAGTATTTCATGGTTGTGTTCTCTGCAGGAGTGTAGAAGTAAATCGATAGCAGGGGGGCTTTATTGATTGCTAGGGGGCTCTTTTCTTGCATTTATCCTTGTAAGAAACTTTGAAAATAATCCATGTAGTTATATAATAGAACGATAATGTCGTCCAGTAAGCAGCGCATTTTTAGTACCTTATATCTTGTGAATTAACAACCTCTCGACAGCTTTTTAATAGCCTCTTACAACAGACTAATAATTCTTGTATGCTATTGTTTCCAAAATATTTACTGAGTTGGGGGAGCTGCGCCCCGTCCCCCTCTTCTAAACCATTGGTGTTCTGGTTACACGATTATCTTTTAAACGGTTATGTCTTCTTCAGTAATTGTGGTAGTGTCGAAATAAAATAAAGGAATTATAATCATGATCAATATTGTTTTTCGTCATGGCTGTTGTGGAGAGGTCTGGTGAGGAGCTTAGTTGCATGCCAATGTTAGAGTTGAGGAAAGAGAGTGCTGAGTAGACATGATAGATTTAGGATATGTTTTGATGAGATGTTGTGTTTGTGAGACTATTTAGAGAACTGGATCGTAGTGGAATCGATATATATATATATATATATATATATATATATGTATGTATGTATATGTATGTATGTATGTATGTATGTATGTATGTATGTATGTATGTATGTATGTATGTATGTATATGATATATATATATATATATATATATAGGAAAAACCAAAGAAATGGCTCTGATTCCGTGATAAACAATTTTTCTTGCTACTAGTTTCACCCGTTCAAGCGGGCTCGTCATGTATATATTTATATATACCTGCATGTAGTATGTTGGTTACTTTCTCATGGTAACTTTCCGTGGCTTCACCACACTGTCTTACTAACGTTCTCATTTCATCCCTGAATGTCATGTGTTATGAACGTTTGATTTTGCAATGTTTGAGATAAGTCTTGTCTCCTTTACATTTTTTGACACTGAGTTAGGTTTACTTCATTTTCACAAATCTTGTAGATTTAGGTGTATTTTTTACAGAGGGAGATAAAAATTTGCAACTCAAAGGAATATAGACGCAGTGTTCAATGGCTTTTAGCCTTGGAAAAAATGATGACCTTTGCCCAGGTATCTCGATATCTTTTATATTTCTTAACCACATTTTATCATAGTATATTGAACTCTATTATATTCTACCGCATCTGTTAATTTTTCCATTAAATTACAGTATTGAACTGTATGACATGCGTAATGGCCTAGTACCATTTTCAAAGTTTTTCGATTTAATGAGTGAATTTCAATTATTTCTATTCATATCATGTTCTTGATTAATGATTTCTTGTTGTAACTCTACATATTTCATGTTTTTTTTATCATAATACTAATGTTATTTATGTTGCGTAAAAAGAGAACTATTTGTTTTGTTGTGCAATAAATGTTTCGGATTCATCGTTCATCATCAGTTGCTAATACAGACTTGAAGATTAATCATTAGAACAAGTATATCTGTATATATTCGAACAAAAGAGCGACAACCGTTATAAGGAAAATAAGAAGCTTATTGAATCATCAAACTTTAGTAATGTTAGGCTTTTTTACTGGCTTATAGGTCCACAATGAGCAAGAGGCAAAGAATTTATTCAATGAGTGGAAAGCCGAAAGAAAAGAGTTGAGGTATTTGGTTTCCCTTGCCCTATTCATATAACTGTTATCTTTCATGGTTTGAAAGGATGTGTTTGATATAGTGGCAGTAGCAGAAATCTCCAAGAACCCCAGGTCAACCTTCAGGGTTTATACGGTCAAGGAATGCCAGGAAGGAAAGCGTCCTTGTCACTTAGGTCAGGGAATGTCAGGGAAAGTCAGGAAAACCTGCAATGGTCAGGGGGAGGAAATGGCACATTCATTCTTGTAGGTCGGGGAAAATTTTTCATTTTTGATCACCTCCGAAGTATTTAATTTTTTTGTTTTATATTCAAAATTTGTCCTATTCTATGTTTTATCCTTAACTTTATGATAAGAAAAGTTTTGATTAATTTTGCCATTTCCTGTCCCTAGTGAAAGGTTTTAGTACCGCAGTGCTGAAATTAGTGGCTGTAAGCTGCCAAGGGTTGAATGTTGACCCCATAAGTCAGGAGGAAATGTTGTTTTTTTCAGAAAATCTGAAAAAAATATAGGTTTTTGCGAAAAAATCAGGGAGAATTTGATTTGTGCTTTTAAGATAGAAATCTGGGAATGTTTGTCAAAAAGTCCGTATAAAACCTGACCTTGCATTGATTAGACCTATGAGTATGCTTGGAATGTTTTGTAACTTCTATGTTATCGTCTGGTTTTCTTTTAAAATACATGTTTAAGTGAATAAACCTATTAAAGAGGGCCCATAACTCGGTTTTCTTTGGAAAAGTGCTCGTTGCGTCATCATAGAAATTTATTCTGAAGAAATGTAATCTCGGACATTTTATGTCTTTTATTGGGCATTGAAATTGAAGCTGAACTCGGGCGGGTATAATAGTTGATAGTAGTTATCGGGTCATATTTCTCCAAGATGCTCACCACTTTGGGATTTTGACTTCTGTGTATTATATGCTATCTACATGAGTGTTTTACCTTCTTAAAAATTCCCTACCTTCCAGCATTCATTTGGCTTTTTCTCTTAAATCATTCCTTGAAAAGTCATGCTGGTCGTATTAAATTTTTAAGTTGAACGATGAAATGGAATTCATGATGTTGATCCAAGCATTTTTGTTTTAGAATCAAGTTGAAATCCATTTTCAATCCATATTTTGGAAGCGTGTTCAGGACCTATCACAATCCAACATATTTCTCGAGGAGACTCACTCGATATGCTGATATATACACAGCTCAATTACCAAACTTACTGCATTACCCTTTAACATACACATTCTATCCGAGGAGACATCATCTCCCCCATGAACATGACATAAACTGAGTAATTGGAATTTTAGTCGAATTTTGACAGCAAAATACTAAATATACTTTTTAATTTGCAAGAGATTCGTTACCGTACAGAATTAGAAAAGTATAATATTTTGCTTTAAATTCAATATTAAAGATTTTTTAGATAGTAGGAGTGCTTTTATTGTATAACTTAGTTAAATATTTTTAGCAACTTTATAGTTATTATTTATTCAATGTGTTAGCTGCTTTCATTTCAATCATCGTTGCGATGAAATTGAGCTTATCTGCTTTAACTGCCTTTGAGTAATGTGCTATGGGATACAGCGATGCTCTATGGGATACAACAGTCTCACAAGATGCAGCAGTCTCGTGAGTAATTCTCATACCCTCCCAACCAATTGTATGCAGTTGTTTAGAATCACTGTCAAGGTAAGCAGTGTTTATTTGTCATCGTACCTGCATTATACACTATTTCAAACGGATACAACTTTTATCCTGTGTGTGAACAATAGAATTGAGAGATTACCTTAAGTTTATTGTGCTATTGTTTTGCTACCTATTGTTCTATTGTTTTGTTACCTATAGTTCTTGTTTTTCCATGTCTTTTGTTGTATGTTTGTTATTTTCACACCTCAATTACTGTTGCTTGTTTTTAATTTTAAATGGAGTTGGTTCTATGGCCTACGCTTCTTGAAGTATGTTGCTTTCAGTCTTGAACAATATGAAACATGACTTTACCGTTGAATGCTTTTGCTTCAAAAATTATTCACCCTACGAGATAGAGCTAGGTTACTACAAATTCTTTTAAATTTATTTTGCCAGTAGCTGTTATAATTTCTGTGATCGTACTTTGGGATCTTTAAGTAGGTTGCTACTGCACCTTTCATCTACCCCCACCCATTCGATAGACATTCTCTTTATGACTATTTTCGTTCCATAGCCAGCTCTATCCCTCCCATTAGTGCATCACCGCTGTTCGTTGCACATCAAATTATACATTTAGAATCCCACAAGTCTCATATTTTAGCTATAAAATCATGCTTTTTATTTCAATATTTGCTCTTTATTGTTCCTAATTTGGTGAGTGCAAATATAGGTAGAACGTAGCGATTCGAGCAAGTCTCTAACACAGATATGTTACCATTTTTAATACATTCTTTAGTTTCTTACTGCATTGCATTAATTGTTCACTTTGCTATTCAACGTACAAAATGAGATGTTTTAGTGATCATAATTCCCTTCTAAAGCTCCATTCCTTTTCTATTTTCATTTTTTATTTTGCTATCTAGTGGATGATGGACACTTTCGATAATATTTCTGTCTATAGCTTCAAAGGCCTAGTCAAGTTTACAGGGGCTGATTTCGGAACCTATTCATTGGCCAGTACATCAATTCTTAAGTCCATAGCCAGGTCTTTCCACGCTATTTATCTAGATAACTGTTAAGGACAAGATGTATTATGCAGTTCTCTAATTTTTCTTCCCTCTTGCAGACAGAAGGTGACTTAAGCAACAGAACTGAACTTTGAGGCCCGACTCTTATCATAGGAGATAATGAGGAGTTAGCGTATTTCAAGTACCGCACCATTTACACCAGGTAAGTCAATGTTTAAACCATTTTATTTATTGCGAAGTTCCTTCTTTACTGAGATGTATGTGGTCTGATTTCCCAATAGAAGCTACATCTCAATAATTAGCACAAAAATTATCAAATTGCCTATGCATAGTACATATTTTCATTTATTACATTCATCAGGGACAGGTGTAATTTGCTTGCTCATTTATCATTCGCATCACGATGGTGAAATTTTTAAATAAATATAAATATAACGGAGGTCTATTTGGATTAAAGTGACATTAGTACTTCAGACTGTTAATCGAAATTTATTCATCTGTTATTTATTGCTCTCCAATGTGGGTGTTTCTCCGATTACCCTACACAGATATTGCATATTTTTGAGTATTATTAGGAACAAAATTATAACGGGAATTCTTGTTTATCAGCTGTCACTTTTTGATGATTCCCGCTTATTTTGCTAGCTCCCAATCGTTAGCGTAGCGGAGACACCCGGGACTCTTAGTAATGTAGTACACAAAATGCAAATAAAGAACATGATAAGGTCCTGTCTGGACATTGGCTTCATCAACATGGGTTGGAATAAGTCATACGCCACAATGTCTTGGCGGCCTAACGCCTTTGGGACGCCAAAGGACCCTTCAAAAGTTTGCAAGAAACAGATTTTTTACACTATTTGATGTAGAAGTGATGTAAAGAGCGATCATTGAGAAATTTTAAGGGTTCCGTGCTTCGTCGCCATTTCTTCACATCATTTAAGTACTCCTTCTTGCCTTTTGTGGTTCAGGTTAATAAAGACTTGCACGTTTGACCACCTGATCATTAATTAGCACATATGGTTACGCGGGAATGGAAAAGGAATTGAAGTCTACTTTACAAACATTTTCATAAATCTAGACTTAGAGTTGGAAAGAAAAGAAAGATATATATATACAAAGGTAATAGTTGCAAGATAAAAATATAAGAAGATTTCTATGCTCAAAATCCCACTTTTGGGAGATAGCTTCTACATTTGCATCCGTCTTGTACATCTGTCTCTCTCTCTCTCTCTCTCTCTCTCTCTCTCTCTCCCTCTCTAGCTACTCGCTCGCTTACTCACTCATTCACTCGTTTACTCTCTTCAGTAACTTTCTAGTGTTGCTAGTTACACGTTTTTTCTTGTAAGCAACACGTCTGTAGGAAACATAAGGCTGAAGTTAGGCAAATATTAAGGAACAGTTAAGAAACATGGGCAGGTTGATTTTAAAACTGCAACGTGCAAAAACTGTTTTTACTTGTAAATTTGTTGTCAAACTAGCAAGAAAATAGAATGAACATCCATTACATGCCTCACAAAACCTGAGCATCCTTTTTCTTGCATGACATTTGACTAATCTGGGTTGTTATTGTCATTGAAAGTCTTTAAATTTAAGACACATTTACGAAACATTTAAGGTTGGATTTTGCGAAATATTAAGAAACATCCAGGCTGAAGCCAGAGAGTTTGTTTCTTATAAAAAAAACGTGTATGAGAATATACCCTGCGTTGAAGTTTGCCTGGTAGGCTATAATCAAATGCTTGTTACTGTGGTGTATCCATTTTTGACTTAATCATTGAAAAATTCCCGTCCTAGTCCTGCTTGTTAGCCCTTTTGAACTGTTCATTGTTGCTGTAGTTGTCTTTATCTTCATCAAGCGACGCCAGGCTTGTTAGCTGTAGACAATGCCTATGACGAACCAAGATAGCACTTTGATTATCTCTGACTTGATAGGAGTGATATTTGTCATCTGCTGTGTCATCACACAAGTCCTCAAGCTATTATTTTTTTGTACGTGTTTAGTGTACACGCTTTTTTATTAGAAACAAACTTTCTGTTTTAGCCAGGTTGCTTCTTGAAATTTCGTCAAATCCAGCATTGAATGTTTCTTAAATTGTAAAGACTGTCAATGACAATAACAACCCAGATTAGGCAACTATGATGCCAGAAATATGATATTCAGATTTGGCGAGGCATGGTATCGATTCTTTTTCTATTTTGTTTCTAGTTAAATGAAAGATATTCTTTTAGAAGCACTTTTTGAAGTTGTTGCTTGACACTCAGCCTGCCTATGTTTCTCAAATGTTTCCTAATCTGTGCCTCATTTCAGCCTCTTGTTTCTTTTAGACATGTTT
>OLMO02000294.1:8742717-8753483 GCA_900291935.2 Cassiopea xamachana | reverse complement strand
TATATATATATATATATATATATATATATATATATATATATATATATATATATATATATATATATATATATATATATATATATATATATATATATATATATATATATGTAATAGTATGCATGTACAAAGATTTATATACAACAGTTACAAACAGTTGACACAATGCTTCTTAGTATACACAAATTCCAAATTAGAACTAGCAATATGGCTCCATTTAAATCATGCAAAATCAAGTATTTAGTGAGAGTGTAAGGAGTTAAGAATGCTTGATTGCTCATAAGAATCCTTGCCACAAAACTGAGAACATCAAAACTACTACAACTATCAGAACTGAGGAACCAGCCATTCGTGGTGTCTTTCCTAGCTGTGCTTAAGTTACATAGGAAAATCTTGAGCATGCTGTTTGTTATCAACAGACTGCTACTACACTGTACTACAGAACTTTACTACAGCATGAAAAAGTGGCAAAATTCTTTTGACATAACCTACACAACTTTTTTGAGTGGTAGGAACACTATCTTTTTTAGCAGATGGTAGCATAACACTAGTGTTGTAAACCACACGGGGCTTCACAGCATGGAAACAAGATTTAATGGCTTTATTCATTTGATTTTCAAACTTTGATGAAACATTACCCATCCATGGTATACCTAACATTACTTTAGGGCATTATTCCTACCACTCAAAAAAGTTGTGAAGTTTATGAATTTCTGTGCCAATGTGAAGCTTGGTACGTAGGATACTATGTAGAGACTAGCAGACAATAAAACAACATGTCCCCAAGAGCATCAGGAAGAAAAGTAATACCATAAGAGGACAACCACCTCATATATATGAAAACAACAATTCTAAAATTAATTGTGAGTCGGCCACAGGACAACATCTCATGAATTTGCCAAAACATACAGACAATAATTTTCGGATCATTGGGCTGTCTTTTCATTTCAGTGTTGGAATCTGTTTACAGAAAGACTCATAACCCAGTCCTGCGTAGACAAAAAGAGTTCGTTTTCTCATTAGGACTCTTCAAGTAAGCAATGGTTAGTAGGTCCTAAACTTGGGGCCAATTAGACGCATCCTATCACATGTAACCGCATCTGGCTGTATATTTCGGATAACCTTTCAGTCACTATCCAACATTTCATACTGATAAGTGCCGGATGAAAACAGCTTTCAGTATTTCAAAAGAATTTTGCCGCTTTTTCGTGCTGTAATAAAGTTCTGTAGTACCAACAGACAATTCAGACTGCTATTAATGCAGCTCTATGTATGATATTCAGACTATGATAGTACTCTGTATGGTATTCACATAGAGTTTATTGACTTCAAGATTCAGATTATCTCAGAATATCCCTAAACAATAGTGTCTAAATGGCTTGAAAACTGTAAATCCTTGAACTTGTTATTTGCAAGTTGTTTGCTAATTAATGCTTGGATAGGGGGCTATTCAAAGGAGGCTGATTAACAATATGTAGTTCAAGGGTGGGGCTTACTCAAGGGGGGCTCTTCTGAAAGTGGGCAATTTGAGGACATATGGTAGATCTAATACCAAATTCATATTTCTTTGTAGCCTTATTTGCTAGCCTTAGTCCCACAATAAAAAATCATGAATAAAGACTACAACTGCTCTCTCTACTTACAACTAGAAAATAGCCCACAAACCATTTAATGTAGAAAAATTTTGCCCAAAGAGTGTATTCCCATTTCACATCTATCCAAAATGTTAATAACAAAATCTGTATATAGTATCTACAACAATAAATTCAACAATGCCACTTAATCAATCCAATCTCTTAAAATATATTATATCACTGAGTGTTACATTATACACAAGGCTTCTTCCTGCTTGGCCAACATTGTACACTTTCATGGATCCAAACATTTCTTGCCATTTTCCACTGACCAAATAAACTTTAAGTATTTTAGCTCCTTTTTCTAGAATTGGAGCTATCAGATATTTGTCTCCCAGTAAAAATTCAGAGTCATTTATCAGTGCATTTTCATCTCCTGGGGCTAACCACCACAATGGTCTTATGATTGGATAGCTACTATTTGCAGCAATTCTGGCAAAATTCAACAAATCTGCAGAAATATTATGTCTAACATCCAGTGCCATCTTCACAAGGTAAACTGTCTCATTGTCATAATCCCATGGGGCAAGTGAAAACTGAATTGATGGTAAAAATGCATTAAGCTGAGTCCACCGAATGTATAATTCCTTGTCTGGGATACCTTTGTAAGCATTTCCACCAACCATGTCTGGGAGGATGAATGGGTAACCCAGAATTCCAAAAGTCAAAGAAGCTGTTAAAACAGATTTCAATCCATTGTCAATGTCCCATTTAGATGAACGATCCAAGAGCCTCGTAAATACTGTGCAATTTTGATTTCCATATCCCACTCGAACCTCACCCAAACCTCCAAAACTTGAAGCTAGTTCAACATATTTTGATGAGTAGAAATTTACATTCTCCAGAGTGGTATTTAAGGTGAAAAACTTAGGCAGGTACTTCACCTCACCAGCATCAAATTTAAACCCATCAAATCCATATTTATCTTTGAAGCCCTGCAATCTTTTCCTAAACCATTCAACACCTTCTACATTTGTTACATCAAGAATTGCACCCAACCCATTCCACCATATCACAATTCCAGGTACATGATCCACTTGAACCCAATAATGCAAGCCCTCTTTAATAGCCTTTGAATCCAAATTTGCAAATGGATAAACCCATACGGTAACCCTCATATCCTTTGAATGCAGTTGTTCTATCATTTGCTTTGGACTTTTAAATTTTGCAGGGTCAAAATCAAAATCACCATAATAACTAGAATATTTATCATCAATTTCAAGTTGACTGATGGGCATACTATAGTTTGCTATTTGATATGCAAATTCTAGAACCTTCTCTTGAGTTATTTCCTTTTTGTACTTGGCCCACGTTGACCATATAGGAGAAATGAGCATTCTTTCATCTGGAACTTGCCTTGTCCTTCCAAGAAATTTTCCAATCATATATTTGTGAACTTCAAGAACATTTTTGGCCATACAAGTTGTGAAGTGTAGACGATCTTCTTTGGATTTTCTGTATGAAGGCGTGAGCTTAAAGCAAAGCGTCCCTTCAGTAGGATTATTTATACTCATAGAAATGGGATTTTTTCTATCAACAAAAATGCCAAATCCACTAGAACCAACAAGATATGGCTCGATCACTCCACCGTAGCTTTTGTTTTCCTTTCCCTGTACGATATCATAAGTCGTGAAGGGAGACATCGTCACATTAGCTTCATTTAGTAGCCATGTTTGGTAAATTCTTTCCCCAATTCCATACCATTTGGCATCTTTGAAGAGCACACAGTGCTCTATCTGGTCTCTATTCGTGCTCGAATAGGAAAAATCCCAGCATTTTACGTTATTCTTACTAAGTAGCAGTGAAAGGTTAAAAAATGCACTCCCATATTTCCCAAAAATGCTAACTCCGGTTTGTTTGATGATCAGCAATTCGTTGCCTTTTCCCTTGGACACATTTGTTAGCATTTGCAGGCTTGTATTTGCTAGAGAGTTGTTCACAATAATTTTGAATAGATGTAAATCAACTTGTAAAGAGTCAATAGTTACTTTGCCTTCTTTGTAATAAGTTTCTGGAAGCTTCTGTGGTTTTGGAAGATAAAAACTCAGCACAAATATCACCGTAACTATCAAAAGTATCCCAGCGAAGGCGAGACCGATTCGAACACGTTTCATAAGTTGTGTCTGCACAGTACTTTTCCTTCGCACATATGGGCTGTCTATGGAAGTGTTAGTTGTCACATCTTTCGTCTCAGAGATTGTAGATGTTTGAAACTGAAATAATATGGGATAGCCAGAATCACTGGTATTGGTTGACTGAGTTGTTTGGGCCGATGCAACTGAGTACGAATCCATGTTTCAAGTTCGGAAATTTTAGGCCATCAGTAAAACGCAGTAATTCTAATCAATTAACTACAGTATGCCGGAAAGTTTACTCACCTACTTCTCGACTTGTCACTGCTTTCACATTCTCGGCAAACAGCCGTTTGCTTCATGTGCACGGGTACATAACTAATACGTGACTTGCTCGAGCACTCATCAAAACTTCACATGCTCATCAGCTAGCAGCGGGCGGATGACACACAACGGGTGGTTAACAATTGCCAATCAATTAGCCAATGGTACCATACTGTAAGCTTCTTGGTAACGATATTATGACTGTGTAAACAATAATATTTATTTTGACTAAAGAAATACCAGATAACCCTTACATAACCGATTGCAAAGGCATCTGCATGGATTTAGCAAAGTAACTGCATACTAAGATAAACAAGTGTGTATGAAACGAAAGCTCGAACCGTTACTAACTTGTTTGCACGAAGCACAAATATCACCTCCTTGTAGAACAGCACCGCTTTCACATTATTTAAGATTTAATGTGGTTTTCGTATATTACGTACGTAAGTACTGCACTTCAAGGTACTGAAGTGGTACAAGATGATAAAGTGAAAACATGAAATGCATACAGTTAAAGCTGTACCAGTGATCTAACTTTTCTTCATGTAAAAGTCCTTGGACTTTAGATCTCCAAAACCTCAAATTTGGTCAGCAGTGAAATCAGAACCATTCAAAAAGTGGGGGGCACACATCTTCGCAGAGCACCCTCAAAACCACAAATGGGAGTTTTGCAAGCTAAAATGGGGTACATTACATACAAACTTGTGAAGTTTGGCAAGTGGCCCCCTCTACAAACATTGACAAGTAAACTACACGTTTTTTTTATAAGAAAAAAGTTTATAAGAAAATGAGGCTCAAATCGTCAAAATCTTAAGAAAATCGTAAGAAAATCACGAGGCTCAATTTCCAAAATTGAGTGTTATTATAGACAAAAAAATTGGTATTTCGTCGTTATTGCATTCAAAATGTTAAAGGTAGAATTCAAATTCATATATACAATATTATTAACGATAGTGTACGCCACTCTAGCCAGTTTATTTCAGTAAAAGTTAAGAAAAATTTAAGAAAATCTCAGGCTCAATTTGGGGAAAAGTTAAGAAAATTGAGGCTCAGGCAAAATGATGATTTTCTTATAAAAAAAAACGTGTATATTGTCCAAGTGTGCTTCTGGAGCTCAAAGAAACAGTAGATCGTGTAGCTCAGCATCCTCATTTTATAGGAAAGTTTCCTTAAACTAAGGAATGTTTTAGTCTATCGAAACTTTAAGGAATTTTGTAGAATTGTCAGAAAGTGTTATTCGTAATTCAGTGTGGACTTTATGGCCCTAAATCTTCTTTTTGGGTGAAGAAGACAATGAAGTATCTGCCATTATCAGATTCGCGGGCGTACAGTTACAACTTTAATAGAGCTTGGAATATTTCGGGTCAGTTTCATAAAGGAAGAAATCATTGTTGATAGCAACTGTAGCTCAACTACAGAATTCGAAAACAACGGGCACTATTAAATGGGTCAAGTAGTTGATTTGTGTTGTATTAAATCAGACGAAGACCAACAAAAAAATTGAGATTAAACTATTTCGGCATATCTGATAAAACAACTAAATTACATCTATTATACAACTCACTAAACGTTGCATCAACTAACAGAATATAGTTTCACATGTCGCAACAATGATTGCTATCAATGGCAAGCTCTTCTCACGACTAAGGTGTGCAACGAACTGTTCAGCACTGAAAATCCACCTTAGCAACAGTCAATACGACAATATTTTGTCCAATGATGGAAAAATTTCAAAACATTGACATTGGCTAAAGAGTGCAAGCTACTGTTTTCAGGTAATCAACACAAACTGCATCTGCAAAAACAACTGGCAGAGAAGCGATATTCTGCTAGCATTTGCATCGCTTTGCATAACAAGGATCATAAAATCACTTGGCATTAACTGATGCAAACAAAAACTGAGAAACATATTTCCAATTTCGTCTCATTAAAGTTACATAGTTTCCAGATTTAACGAGTGACACCTCTAATAGCATCTTCAGAAGCTTCCTTCTGTTGCATTAAATAAGAACTTAATGGCTACCAAAAATAAGAACACGAGTTCTGATGTAGCTATTTAGTGAAATCAACAAAAGCATACAGTTAAAAAGAGAAGATCTACCTGTTCTGTCTCCTCTTACAACCTGGATATGGCCGGTTTCAACTGCAACAAAGTACTCAACCCAAGATATTTTTCTATTGTCATTTAGTTCATAAGCTACTTAGATGTCTACATTACTCTTGCATTGCTACAGGTTCAGCCTTTTCATCTTCTTTCTTCTGGACTTTTGCGTTGGAGCTCTTGTCACGACTGTCGTCGCGTCTTCTTTTTGAGCGCGAATTCCCACGACCTCGCTGAGGTATCTTTAATGGATCTATGTCGAGAACGGTGTGTAGTTGCTTGAATGCATGAAGCCTCAGGGCATGCTGAAATAAACAGAAGACATCATTTGCACAACAACAAACATGAAATTTTATAATAAAAAATTTAATAACAAAATAAAGATCAATGATCAAAATCTTAAGACAATCACCAAAATCTTAAGACAATCACCAAGGTTCAATTTCCAAAGATACATATTTTCGTTGGCCAAAAATTCATATAAAATCATCGCTACATTCAACATGCTAAAGGCAGAATTCAAATCTACGTATAAAAGCTTCACAAGGAAAGACCAGCTCAGTTTTGTCAGTCTATTTTGGGAAAAGTTAAGAGAATCTCAGATTCAATTTCAGGAAAAGTGAAGAAAATTAAGGCTTGGGCAAAAGTATATCAACAGTAAATGGTTAGATTCAAAATAAAAAACTTATGGTAACAAGGTAGCATTGTTATGTCAAGAAATAAGGGTGTTTGAAATATTGATTGAATTTTCACCTTTTCGTTGAAAGCTCTAAAAACTCAATGAATGAGAAGCCAGTGTAAATTTTTGCAAACCATTGTAAAATTTTGAAATGAGTTCAGAAACACATAAAAGCAACCCTACATGACTTTACATTTACCCACAGACTGGTAAGTTGCAGCATCCATATTGTCAATTTGCGGATATAAATCGGCCAATTGAAAGCATATATGTCCGACAATTTATTCGAATTTGCTAACTGCATGGGCTACTGGGGTGTCATGCCCCACCCCCAGTAACTATGCCTCTGGAAGAAGGGGTAAAATTAGGCATGGGCTCCCTATTAGGCAATTTACCTGAGCACCAGCAGTCAAATCTTCCCTTTCTTGATCAGTCATAGCTCCACCGGCGTCTACTGTCTCCTTTTCACATGGGTCAAGCAAACCACAAGACCCTAAAAAAGGGAGCAAAAACCAAAACTAAATAACAATTACAACAACCATGCTTGGGGAATAGATTAACAAAGAATACTACGTCTCATGACTCTCTTAAGACAAAGAGCTAAATGTTGATCTTTGCTCTCCACAATGTGACCACAACCGTACATCGACTGATTCTAGAAATAGCTGCAAGATACGAAAAACAAATCCCACAGAATTTTCCAAAAGAGAATTGAAGCATTGAAATGGCCCTGGGTTAATATAGATTACCAACGAGGAATTCTGTGATTCCTAGGGATTCAAAGACAGTGCAACCTTACATGAACTGTCTATAGTTACAAAATTTGACATTGATTTGAATTATAACAAATTAAGGGGTAATGGTTGTGTCATCTGCATGGTTTGTCTCCTCAGTTAATGCCACATAGTGACTATGAGAAGCTGATGGAATATGCAGAGTACCGCTACAAACACAACAGTTTCGATAAGAAACTGAGGGTGAGCAGTATCAATATCCAATGTCGTAGATGGATTGCACGTCATTTCATATACAAAGTTGTGTACTCAGCTCCGTTCTACTTGGGTAGAGCTTGAAAGCACAATGCTTACAAGATTCCCACATTGGATTACAAGAATTATTTTCCACTTGAAAATTCATATTCTAGAGCGATCTATGGCAATGCAAAACTGACGAATGATGACATTAACGCGGTTTTTTCATCCGTATCTATGTTTGTTTGTGTGTGTGTGTTCAATGAAGACTATTAACTAGATGGTGTCTTTGGGTTAAAAACATTCCAAAACATTGGTATCAGAAGCAACAAGGCTTTTAGTTTTCCATTCCTTTCTGGCATGATGAGAAATATTTAGAACATAAAGCATAAACAACAAAAAGTAGTACCTGGTAAGAAAAGCCCTGAAGAGATTACTTCAAGAACTCTTCTAAGAGCTTCAGCTGGTCCTCCTGGGCATGGTCCACTGCTCAGAGATTTTTCAACCAACAATTCTATAGCCTATATTAGAAATGAAACAAATCTTCCATAAGCAAAATCTGCTTTCATGTTTACTGTGAAGTTGTGCCCTAAAGATGGTGCATTAAGTCCTTACATTCCATATAATTCAATGCAGATTTAAAGGCAAAAGATTTTTTAAAACTGTTACAGATCAGTCCAAATCAACGTGGTTGACACAATGGCAAATTTTAATGAATTAAGATAACTAGTTTAAATAAGTTGACATTAAGCAGGGTGGCCAACAGTGAAATTAAATTCTTTTCCAGGGTTTTCCAGGGGATTTTATGCCAAATTTCAAAGGTTTTCCAGGGAACTTTTGACTATGTTTTTGAAAAATATAATTATCTTGAATAGATCTTCTGCCTGTACACATCCACCTTTCATTTTGTGTTTTACTTGAAATTTGTTTCCGTTGCTAGAAGAGGCTGCTTGCCAAATGACATGATACGCCATTTTTCTCTCCACTAACCACATAAACCCTCCTCCACTGCATTACAGGAATCATAAATGTAACAGCACTGCAAGGCCAAAAATTCATGCGCAGAAAAATGCTTCAGAACATAATTTTTCGAGGGTGGGTTGTAATTTCAGGGGTTTCGAGGGTATTGTTCCAGGAGCAAAGAAAACCCAGGGGCTTTCAGGGGTTTCAGGGTCTTCCAGGGTCTGTTGGCCACACTGTTAAATTCATGTCAACCTCAACTGCCTAACAACATTTCATGCAGCTACCTTGAAACCTTGAACCAAATTCAAATGGGGGTGTGGCTAATTGTATTAGAGAATGCTTTAAGCTCTACACTTTCAGCACTATAGAACTCAGTGGCTATAAAAACTTAAATAGAACAGTGAAGATAAACTAGCCACTTACAGTGGAGGTAAATTAACAGTAACATAAGGTTTCTATCAACTAAATGCTCCTTCTCCAAGGTACGTCTCAAGGAATACGTCTCCTAACATATCTTACATAATAATATTATTCTGTCAACTGCCATTTGTTTTTGAAGAGACACCTGTCAAAACTTGTCTCAAGAAAATACTGTAATGTCATCTGCATGGTTTATCTCCTCAGTTATTGCCACATAGTGACTATGAGAAGCTGATGGAATATGCAGAGTACCGCTACAAACACAACAGTTTCGATCAGAAACTGAGGGTGAGCAGTATCAATATCCAATGTCGTAGATGGATTGCACGTCATTTCATGTACAAAGTTGTGTACTCAGCTCCGTTCTACTTGGGTAGAGCTTGAAAGCACAATGCTTACAAGATCCCCACATCGGAAATACCAATATTAAATTTTCAAACTTAAGCAACAAAACCATAACATACCCATCCACTCAACACTTGAAATGCTGGAATTCTATTACACAGATCTCTCATAATGCGAATTATGATGACACAAAATTGTACCCCATTTGCGCGAGCCTGTAATTTAACATATAAATAAAGTCGGCATGGCAATGACAATTGGTGAGGATCAGGCTTGCCAGTATTGGATGGAAATAGCACATGAAACATGCATGACAATAGAAGTGTATTGTCGTTGAAAGATCAGTAACAAAATTCCCGAAAGTATTATTTGAAGAGATTTTGAGCTTTCGTCTGTGTCTTCCTGTAATAGTCACAAATCTCACCCTTTATAGACAGTTTTTCTTACAGATAGGGTGCATGTCATGTTCAAATTTCCATGGTTATTGTACACCTCATAGGTTTGTCATTGGTGGTAAGTGCAAGCTGTATTATGCTGTTCATATGAATGTTGGGAAACTGACTCCCCTTTTCAGATGTGCAACAGTACAAGAAAGATGAAACATCATTACTCCTGAACAGCTCACACTAACTGCTCTAGATGCTCGGAGAAGTACCTTACTTCCTAACATCAAAAGATGCAAAAGCTTCCAAATATTTGGAAACTTTTTCAATATAAAGATTTAATTCTGCAAAACAGTTGGACACTGGTAAATAATAGAGGAATTTCATTGAGCTGTCCAAAACAAATTTTAACACTTTTATTTCAAAAACAGCTAGAGTGAATTAAAAGTTTTACAATCTTATTAGGCAACTTGCTGTCCAAACATATAGACTATCAAGTATAAAATGTAGAATCTTGAGATAACTTAAGTTCACCCATCTCGCAATTGCAGCAATTAAATCTTAATTACTCCCTACTAGCTACCTCTCCAGCATCAGAGAAAAACGAAGGAGGTGTAAAAAAGAATAGAGAAATTGATATCGAACCTGGAACCACTTAGCATGGCGTAGAGATGCTAGAGCTTCAAGGCATTTCTCTTTATTCAGTACATCACTGTCTGCTGATGTTGCTACCAATAGATAGAAGCAGATTTAAGACTTTGACCAATTAGGCACATACGCTCCATTCAAGCTTGGAAAGTGGTGATTTAGCTGGAAAAAAGCTACCTGGCACATAGGCAAAGGGCCATATCAGGACTCCCAAATAGCATAGCATCTA
>OLMO02000294.1:8721495-8741495 GCA_900291935.2 Cassiopea xamachana | reverse complement strand
AACTGGAAAAGCGTACTCTGCTGATACCTCTTAGCATATGCTGTTCTTAACGATATATCACATGAACGCTATAGAATTCCATAAAGTTTTTGGTAATTATTATCAACGCAGTTCAAAGCCCTTTCAAATAAATCACTTATTAGCGTTATAAAGTAATGACATAGATTGTGGTTTTGGGGATTAGGAAATCTCATGGAGATGGTCATTTGTTTGACTTAGTCAAGATTATGACAACATACATCTTTTAAACTTGCATTACGGCTTCTATATCTGGACGTATCAAGAGCTGAATCAGTAGTTAGGGCCTAAGAATAAGCGAAATACTTCAGGAACCGACACGATGTTTTATAAGAAACCACTTTGTTAGCAACCTAACATTAGACAGCCTAAAATTTAAGAAACCTTTAGAACTACAAGGATAGAGCTAAGAAACTCTAGACAAATAGCACATTGAAATCGTTACCTGGTTCAATGTAATGCTCAACTAAGACAATGTGAACATGACATCGCTTTAGAGCTTAAATAAATTATTGTGAAAGCGTATGCAGAACGCGAATGTAACAAACTATAGCCTTGAGCTAGGTTTCTTATAAAAAATACGTGTAGACGAGCAGTAGACAATAGGTTGGCAAGTGGACATATAGGACATACTGCAGTGTGCTAGCTATCAATGGAAAGCTGTGACGTAACTGACACGCTCGAGAACTTTTGGAATCTAGTTAGCTTGAGCCCTAATGTAGCAGCTGCGAAGCCTCAAGAAGCCTTTTAAAGTACGGTAGGCCCATAAAGCAATGCAAAAAGCTCGTGGGGGCTTCTTTTGGTCTGGGAACGTAGCTTTTGGAAAGTTTCTACGAAGCCCGCTCAAACGCGGACTATAAATTAACTTTGCAAGAGCAAGAATGGCTTTGCCTTCTCATTTTTTGCAGGAAGGATCATGGAATCAGCATGTCAAATGCCACTGCGAAGTAATACATGACCCTGGCTATGTTTGGTTGGAAATAGAGAACAAAATTTACAGCAAAAATTGTGAGAAAAAGTTTTCAAAAATGCACACAAATTACGCCAGACCACAGGGTTCTGGAACAAGGCCTTCTAAGCTGCGTTATGTCGCTGGTGGAAAGAGGCCGTTCAAAATAGTAAATAGATTGTTCCACTTTTGTAGTCTCACTCCGGTGTTGGCGTCAGATAGAAATTGTTCAAGTATACCTGCTTCCCTGAATTATGCGCGCCCTCTCAGGCATCGCATTACCCCCCTAAGGCGGTACACCTCACTATTTGAGAAACACTGCTCTACATAGAATAAAGAGCTGATAGCTACTTTGAGTACAGTAATTCTTATCAATACTTCTCCATAGGGTCCTTGGGATACTTTTCTGACAAAACCCACTTACAACTAGCGCCATGAACAGGTCATGCTCAAGAGGTCATGCATAGTAATAGCCACTTCCAACGTTGCTCTTTGACATTCAATAGTCTCATTTGTTCGTAGTCATTTTCTCCACCTTATCTAGCTGTTTAAGCCTAGCCACGGGCAACATGTATTAAGCAAATCTACCTTCATCATATTAACATTCCTCTCCTTAACTGTATCAGGTATATTAAGATTCTAAATGGGTGATTTGTAACTTGAGTTACAGAAAAGAGACTGGCTACATGCTGTGTATGACACTGTTTGTCAGTTACCTGAATTTCGCCATTTCAGGCTTTCCTCGTTGAAGCTGTTTCTATGGTAAAAGGCTAATTAGCTTATGCAACTGTAGCTGTTTCTGGTCATTTCTTTTCTGTTAATGTACATTTTTCTATAAAAAATATTGAAATACAATCTATACAGTGTTTCCTATCGGTTTACCAAGACCATTAAAGTTGCAGTCGTGGACGTAGGAACAGGGGGCACATGGGGTACGTACCCTTCCCCTGAATTTTCACAAATTTGTATGAAAATTGCCCCTTTTCAGCTTGCAAAGTGCCCCTCAATGCATGTGTCCCCTACTTTTTGAATACATCCTACGCCCCTTGTTGCAGCCGAAGTTTATCGACTTTCTTCTTCACTGGTACATATTTCCTCTGTAACCCCCTCCCTCCTCATTGAAACAAAATGATTGAAAGGTGATAGATTTGAGAGCTAAATCATAGCTTTTGGATCTCAGTTTGGTCTGTGTACACCATGGGTTTTTGCTCAAATATCAAAGAATTCCTAGAGTAGGTTTCTGTTCTCAAGGACGTAGATGGATTCAACTTTAAGTTTTTAAAATATATTATGTTATCTGAAGGATTCGATTGTTCCCGTATTAGGAAGACATACTCTCACATCTTCTTTCTATTGCAAGTTTTTGTCAAAAGCGCAAGAGCCGGATGGAACAGTCGAACACATGGTCCCCTTTTCTATCCGGCTGTTACATAGTCGGCAGAACTTGTTGAGATAGAAATGCGTAATGTTAGTGTAGTAGTTGCATATGTGAGTTGCTTGTTGAAAGATAGTTATTTACGATTTTATTGGTAATGATGGTTCTAAGTACAATTGGGAAGTTCTTCAGCAAACCATCGGCAAAACATAGAATGTGTTTTCTTTCAAGGGTTGGTGTATGATAATGGCGGGATAAAGTGAAGAAATAGAAGAGATTAGTATTAGATCGAAAGTATTTTATGAGCACTCTGAAGAGATCACGGTTGAACACGCGTTAATGCCTGATACAAAAGGACCATTACATATTGATTCACCTGTAAACTGCTGCATTGAGTCACTACATCAGCAATGCTTCTTTTAGCTTATTTTCTTCTCTGCCGTAGGGCTGAATCACTCATTAGATTCTAGAAGGGGGGGTCAGTTTCATTCATTTGAACGTGCAACTGGCATTCTTTAATCGTCATTTTGTCATTTCACCTTATTTGGACGTAAATGCTAGTGCAGGGGTGATTTCTAGGGGGGCTCAGGGGGGTGGAGGTATTTCCATCTTTGAAAATATGGGCGTGGTTGTAACTGTGCCACACCCAAAATATGGGCGTGGTTGTGCCTTGAGCCCCCATGTTAAATTTTTATTGTAATTACTGCTAAACCTCTTTCTCGGAAGAAAGAATATTTGTGTTTTGTCATCAAAAAGATGTATAGAAGTTTCTGGAAGTATTTGATTGTATGATTTTGCATCTACTTAAATGCATTTGCCTCTCTTTTCCGCTCAAACATGAAAGCAGGCATTTGCAGACAGTCAGCAATTGCAAACTCTGCTCATTTATGCGTGTAAATGTGACCAGTCCGGTTTAGAGCAACACTCCTGTTATTTTAGTCATGGCCCTTTTGAGTGTTTGATACATGAAGTATCCAGTACATTAAGCAGGGCCCCCGAGAGAATTCTGAGGCTTCGGAGCAAAAGAGAAAGACGAGGCCCCCCTGCGAGCGAAGCGACCAAACATTTCCAGGGTCTAGAAATTAACTTTGAAAAATTACTGCTGGTTTACTTTATGAGGCCCCCTCACCTTGGAACATTGGGTGTTATGAGACCCCTTGGAGCTTGAGGCCCTGGTGGTAATTGGCCCCCCTTTCCCCGTCTCTCGGTGGCCCTGACAATAAGTTATGTTGTATGTCATTTCATTTTTTCAGTTTGTTTCATTTTAAAATTCTTTAGTGAATGGCTATTGCTTTTGCTGATTTTCTTTTTGCTTATCATATTTAAATTCCAAATAGTCTGGAAAAGCGTTTGTATGTCTTACAGCACTTCCAACTTGTCTACACAAGTTTTTTCATGACCTTTTTCTCACGTGGCACAATTTCAATGTTTCATAATCTGATGAAACATTTGTTTCGCAGGTCGTCGTTCTGCGTTGGAGTAATAACGACATCTTTAATCTATTTATGCTTAATTTGCAGCTTTGCTGGTTAGATTCTTATGCAGAAGATATCTAGGAGAGTATGATCCTACCATAGGTAAACATACCTTGCAAATTTTGTGTTTATTCCTCAAAGAATGTATGTGAACACATTATACTTGTTGTGGTGGTTTACATCAGGGTTTTTTAGAGTACTGTTCTATACCAAATGTAAATAGTCTGTTGGTATTATAGAACTTTACTACAGCACGAAAAAGTGACAACAATTTTTTGACATACTTAAAAGCCTTTTTTGTCCGACACTCGTCAGAATATGAAATATCGGATAGTGACCAAAAGGTTAAGCGAAATAAATTGCCGTATGGGGTTACACGTGATAGGGTGCGTCTAATTGGCCCCAAGAGTGGCCAATTAAGACCTATTAGCCATTGTTTATTTAATGAGTCCTAATGAGAAAACGAACTCTTTTTGTCTAAACAAGACTGGATTTTGAATCCTGATGTAAACAGAGTCCAAAGCACTATGAAAGGACGATCTTGCTTACGAAAGGGTTTTTTAGCGTGCTGTTCTATACCAAATGTGCAATTCTTAAAGAAATGTGCAGTTTAAATGAAAAACTATGCAGTTAAAAGATGTATTATCGAGTGACCAAAGCACGTAAGGAAGTAGATAATGATAAAAACGGTAGACAGATTGGAAGAAGGCAACTGTACATGGAATTGTAAGAGATAGTAACACCTCTTTTTATCATAAATAGGCAATTCAAGCCCATCTGAAACCAGGATTTAATTCTTCAAAACAGCATCGCTGGATTTTATATGCATTTCTAAATTTTTCTTTAAAAAACCCTGGTTTATTTAGGAATTGAAGAGCTTTTATGATCAACAGATTTTTTGAGATTCTTCAATATTTACGTATAGAGCACATTTTTCAACAGAGGATGCTTATTCAAAGAAGATATCTCTGGATGGCAGATCATACGTCATTGAAGTTCTTGATACTGCAGATAAGGTTGGTCTCTTTTTCTTCCCTTATCATTTAAGTTTTTTGGAGTTGATGAATTGCTTTAAGTGATTGAAAAGTACATTGCTAGCTAGGGGGCTCTGTTGATAGCTAGGGGGTCTATTGATAGCTAGGGGGTCTATTGATCGCTAGGGGGCTCTTTTCTTGCACAAATTTTTGTATAAGAAACTTTCCTGGTAAATGTCTACCAGCTTGTTTTCTTACTTGTGGGAATACTGGCTTTAGCCTCGAACGAAAATTCAACCTCATTCTTATTCATTCACTATTAGGGAGAAGGAACAACAAGAAGAAAGGAATTTATGTCAACAGCTAGCCTATTCATAATTGCATTTTCTACGATCGACTCCAAATCGTTTCAGTCAGTTATGGAATACAAAAAGATCATTGAACAATGCACACAACAGCAACAGATTCACGTAGGACTTATCGGGACAAAGTCGGATCTAACTCACCTTCGTCAGGTGCAAAGAAATGAAGCACAGTCACTAGCTTCTCTTAATGGTTGGCTGTACTCTGAGTGCTCCGCAGCGTATGACATCAATGTTCAGAGTATTTTTCATAATATGCTGCGCAAGGCGAATGGAGATCTGAGCTTCGACGCAAAAAGGAATGGCTCAGATAAGCAATTGCGCAGAAAGAAGTCTTTTTTAAACAAGTTTAGTTCCCAGTTTCTGCGAAGGAGGTCATGCAGTAGGCCAGTTGATGTAGGAGAACCGATTCATAGTAACATTGCGAGAACAGGATTGACAGCAAACTCTACAAATGCTCGAAACCTGGACAAAAGGCGGTCTTATAGCGTTACAACAATGATTTAGGTGCTTTTTGTACTAGCGACGTGCAATTATGAGTCATGAAATGCTCTGTTTATAAGAAACCCCATGCTAGAAGTACACTGGTTTGTTTGCATTGAAATGGATGCACTGTGGGTTATAATGAGATGAGATGTTGATAGTTGCACAGGTACAAAGAGTTAACTAAAGTACTAGTTTCAAACAAAATTTCAATGACATGTTGAATTGGTTTAGCAAGGCAGTTATCTTTATGTAATGTCGATAGGCCATAAAGAAGTCGGGGTCCTTTTGGAATTTAGCAAGTAAAGTACGAATACTGAGTGCATGCATTTTGTTTAAGGACCTTCAGGGAACCCCTTTCATTGGTGGATTTTGGGTCCTGAACTGTGCTGTGCCACATGAAACTTCATGTGGTAGTAGTCCTGTTAGATGCATTCAATTGAGTTACATTATCCTCTAAACCGCGGACTATCATAGAGTAGACTAACTGAAAATTAGGAGTGTCAAGAGCTATTTTGTGGACTGAGTCTCATTGACTGAGTTGTAATGAAATACTCTTGTTCTTTGTGACTGGGTCAGGAATCATGGAAAAACTAATATACTCCAGTGTAATTCCATTGAAATTTCTTCTATATTTCAAATAAGATAAAGAATAAGCTCGTATAGCGTTTACCTGAATGTATTTGTACCCTGTAGCAATATTCAAAGAGTGGTATTAATTGTTAGGATAAGTGTATTTTTCTATTTTAATTTTATATGGACTTGTAGCTCAATCGTAAGCTATGATTTATGACGAATTTAGTGTATAGGCAGAGGAACTTTCCTGGTCATGTAAAACCGGTTATAGATGAACAAAAGGGCAAGAATCTCTCTCCCACCTAGTAGCATAGTTTTGAGCTCTTTCCCAGTTTTATAATTTGTGTTGTTAAGTGTGCCGTTTGAAGGCAATAAACGACTTTTGTTTTAAGCATGACTACGCTATAAGCATTGTAGAATTATGGCCGGCTTATGCTTTAGCAAAAATTTGGATCTGCAGTTGATTAATCGCTGTGTATTATGCCTAATTCTGTGCATACTCTTTTGTGCTTAATTGTAGGGGGGTAATATTGCATTTTTTGATATTTTCACCCCTTATAGCATTTTATAATGACCCCGTCCCCATTTTAGCAAACTGTGGCCATCATCACTATCAGCAAAATTTTCACTGTCATTTTCATCCAATTATTCATGAGTCAACTCTCCATCAAGCACTTCACATACATCCAATTTTCGCTTAACGCCATCTGGTGGGATGATCAACTCATCTACTTCTTTTCAGGGTTGTTGCGATTTTCCCGGTAGGTCACTTTATTACCACCCCTCCAATTAATGAAAATCTAGAAAAATATCCACCCCCCTGCTAATTCCACCCCCTACAATTAAGCACAAAAGAATAACCGAATTTGCTTGGCAATTTCTAAATCGAGTCTTGTTGCTGAAAAACGAGTTACGTAGGAGAACATCATGCATTACATTTGCTGTTTGCAAGATGCCAATAAGGCGGACTTTTCATAGTTAGACCTTATAAGAAATCCATTTACCTTTTCCCACACATCCCATTTCTTCTATGCTATTAGGAGCTAAGCCATTTTAATCACAAAAAATGTAGACTCTGACATCGGTAGTATTATCTTTGCTAGCAAGATTCTGATATGGAGTTAGTATCATAAGATTTCGTTGCTGGGGCAAGGCTTTAATTCTTAAGGAGGCGTTACAGACATACAAAATGACCAATCTCTGCCTTAACAATAGAGGATCTGTATTTGAGAAGAATAGTTAATGATTTACAGGAAATAGCTCGTTTCCAATCGTGATTTCTTTCTTTTAACCCTGTTAGAAATTTACTTGAGACCCTGGGTTGTAGCAAATTAGCTGTATTATGCCTGGATTTCACCAACATACCAAGGATGACGCTCCCAGCAAAGAAGAAAGAGTAAGGCTAAGTACAGAGGGAGATCAGATCAAGCATTTCGACAATAGATCAGGGATGGTGTCACGGCCCCCCCATATTTTCAAATTTGCAAGAACGTTGGTCAAGTCAGCTATGCTTGTTGGATACTTCATCACGTGCAACGCTCCTCCGTATTTTATGTGAGCTTGTTTTAGTAACAATAGTTGGCCAATTGGTCAAAACGCCCCCCTCCCCAATGGTAAGTGTCTTGGCACATCACTGCATTAGAATCAAGACAAGTTGTAGAAACATGGGGAGAAAGGCGGAGGCTAAGACATTCCATAAGCTGCAAGTTCTTGGAACTAACGATGACTTGTGATGTAGAGTTTAGAGTCGGTAACTAAACTTGGAAAGGGTGTGAGAGGGTAGAGCTTCAGGTAGGCTAGGCACTCTTGGGGGGTAACCTCTTTTTGTGCATAGATATGCACAATTACCATATTTAATGGTGATGAGCGTCTGCAAGTTCACTTTTTAGTGTTGTTTTCTGTGTAGCTTCGTGTCGTCAAGTTTCATTAAGTTACCGTATTTTTCAGACTATAAGGCGCACATAAAATCCTTATATTTGTTAAAAAGTCGTCGATGCGCTTTATATTCCAGTGCGCCTTATGTATGAACAGTGTATTGTGACTATCCGATATTGTTCTGATCTTTTTCACCATCACCGCAATTCAAAAGGGGCGCGTGTCGCTGATATAAGTTTATTCTCTTCGCTTGCTGCGTAAGCGACTCCACTTGATTATCGAAGCATGATCGCTGCAGGTTTTAAATCTCGTGGATTCATCCTTCTATGCTGTCTAAATAATAGTAATCAATAGTAATCTAAACAATCAACAACAACTTAATGATTTGAATAAATTCTATCCTATAAGACTGTTATCACAGGCTGTTATTTTGCTTTATATGCGCCCTATAATAGGTGCGTCTTATATATGAAAAAAGATCCATTCACTGATACTGTGTCTTATAATCCGGTACGCCTTATAGTCCGAAAAATACGGTACTGTGTTTTTTAAGTCCTGTCCTGGTACTTAAATGTTCAGAAGAGTCAAAACTTTCCATCCAAGCTTCGAATGAATGAAGCGAAAAGTCATGTTGTATGAAGTGATATTTGGTTGTGAGAACTACTGTTCATTAGTGCCTTCAAGGAAAAATAATTTTGGATGATTCTTGAATGCCGTGATGTATGAAATTCGGGTTGGTTCAGTTTATTCCACCAAAGACAATCTGTTATTGGAACGCGCTATGGTAAATTACTTGATTGTTTTAGGGAGCAAAAACTAGAAATTGCTAGTTTTGTTTCTGTATGAACAATACATTTTCCTATTCCACAAGTTGGGGGACACTTGGACTGTGGGGAGGACACACCCCAAACCATAGCATTATGAAGGGTGCATATAGTGGAAGCTTCGAGTTTTACAGCACTATCTTTATAAAACGGGGTATTTTTAGGATTTTCCACTGGCGGGGCATTTGAGAAAGAGCACTTCAGATAAATGCAGAGTCTACTGATTAAATGGCTTTCAAAAACACTCTTGAAATACCGGTATAGACTATAGAACGAAAAATCACGTAAGTATACAAATATTCAAAATAAGACAAAAACAAAATGTCACTAATTCAGGAGGGCACTTAAGTGGTGGGGCAAACATGTTCCATTGGTGGGGCAATGAAGGGGGCTGGTGGGGAACTTCCACATCACTTTGTATGTTAAAAAATGCCCTGGTATACAAGTACGTAGATGATCTTTTACCCGTTACGTATCTCCTCTATCAAAGGGAGGAGATACGGAGGGGGTACCTTGATACAGTATCGTCACAGAATGGGGATTATGTATCGTTTCATTCAGGTGAAGAGTTGTGCTACGGTATGCTGTAAGATAGGTAGGGAGGGCCTCAAAACGGCAAAATTGGCGTTCCTTAACTGGTGAATGAATGCAGGGGACAGCACACGCACCTGCTTGCCATATTTAGAAATAAACGCCAAATATGGATATATACTATCCCAAGGTGCAATACTGCATAGTTTACTCCACATGTTCAAGTTCCCAGTATCCTTTCTGCTTTCAGCGAAGATGGCGAGCTACGGGTATGGATACGGGAGTGCACAGTCACAAGGCTATTCCACGGTTCATCCCCAAAGCTCGTTCACTGTACAAGCCTCAAGTGGCTATGGTGGTGCTTTTGGAGGAACTACTGGACCAAGGCAAATGGTGCAGCAAGGGTATGATGCCAACGCTGGATATGGCTATGGTTATGGTCGTCAGCAAAACAGCCAAAGTTCAGTTATTCCTTCTTCTCATCAGTCAACGTATGGTACATCATCTTTTATGTCAAGAGATGCAGGAGGCTTTGATGCTACGAAATCAAACTATGGATATGGCTCTGGCTCACAAGGTATAAGTCAAGGCTTTACAATATCTTGTTTTCAATGGCCTTGCGAAGAGCCCATGCTGTAGGCCTATCCTAGGTGGGTTGAAACCACTTCACTTTTTGGGGAAGAGGTTGACACAAAGGGGAACATTTCTTGAAAACTGGGCTTTTGTCAGATGGGAGAGAAGTGCTATTAGTTGAATATATCGTTTAATTCCCCACACTTCTTAACATGCATTCTGATAGTATGAAGAGCTAGGTAAATGGAGCGTTGCTAAGAGAATGTACACTTTAAGTTAGGGAAAGCACGTGCAGTGCCTCTCAGGGGTTTTTCTAAGAGAATAGCACTGCTGCCCTCATTGGTCAGAGAAAAAGTATTTGAACACCAGTTTTGGATGAAAAGCAAGCATAGTATATACTCCCTATTTACTGTCAGTAGGTGTAAAAAGTGAGTTCACCGTCATTGACATTGAGGGCCATGTGCAGTGGTCTCACAGACACTGGGGGGCCATTAGAATTCAGTACTATGGGGACCCCCATCTTAACTTTCATTTCAAATAATGTAGAAAAATTTCTCACTTGAAAACTTCTGGGGGCCTGTTCAGGACCTTAAAGAGCTGTCCTAACCCAACCTATGCTGGTTACACCACTGACCATGTGTTTTCTGCCAGCTGCACATGAAAAAAGAATCTTCAGTGCAATGGTAGCTTTTTTAGCTGAAATGGAAATCTTACTAGTTGATAAAGTTTGATACTGATTGGAAATAGTGTGCCCCCTGCCCTCACCCCACAGCGTTACAAACATCATTGGGTATACTGTCATGCTATGGTTCAGAGAAGAAGCCCATTTGGGTGAATGTAATGCATATTTTTGCTTGAGATTTACACACAAATTGTCTATACCATCAGAGAAGACATTGTTTTTGTCAGGAATAGTCAATAATTTTTGTGAAATGGTGTACAGAAACACATGGACACCCCTTTTTAGTGTCTGTGATATTTCTTCTGCCTTCTAACACTACCAATAGCCCTAAACCGACACTAGCACTAAATTGATGAGTGGCTTTATCATTGAAGCTTCCATCCCATCTGCCTGGGGTATTATTTTATATTTTAAACATATGAAAAGTGATTTTTTATGAAACATGATTGCTAGAGATTCAAGGTCAATCAGACTCTCAATACCCTCCACTTATTTAGCTCAGGTTGGAAAACTTGCACTCACTGCTAGGCAGTGGTATGAGCTTTTCTGGTCATATCAAATATGAACATTTTATTCTTTCTTCTTTAGTAGAAAGCCCCTATGATATTCAGGGCTCATGCAGGTCCTTGATTTCCTTGAAAATTGCTGGAATTTGAAATGTTGTTTCAAGGGCACTTGACACTTCATGAAAAAGAGAATTTTTCCTTGAGAGTTAGTCACACTCCTCGAAATTTGTGAATTTTTGCTTTTTCTTTGTTCACACTAGCAAACAAGGCAAAAAATTTAAAGAAATATCTGAGAGAAAGTTTGAAGAAAATTGTACAAGAAATCTATGTCAAGAAATGTTTTGTTTGCAGCATTTGGGCTTCCCGTGTATTCATGTGTGTGCTGTGAATGTTAATTTGGGGCTCCTTGAAAATTTTTATTTTATTCCTTGAATAATCCTTGAGAACTCCATGGATTTGCATATCAAACTCCTACATGAACCTGGGATACACTTTCTCTTCTCATACACTTTGTGAAAGAGTGAAACGTTTTGGTCTATATTGCAGTCTCTCTATTTGATTTCATGTGATTCAACCAGTGCCATTATTAAGTGAGACATGTTGGTGAAATGTACATTGAAAGTTAGCAAGTAGGATAGATTAAGGAGTAGGAAAGGGGTTTGGGGGCAGAACCCCCAAGAAATTTTTGTACTGACAGCACTCTTACTTTGGCTATAAGTGTGACAAGTACCCTTTTTAGTACCACAAAGGCTCCAGAAAAGACACGAGAAATATAATTTCACTTCTTCTTCATACATGTTGTTTTGAGGGGAAGAAATATATTGGAAGTGAAGATCCTTGTTCTTAAACAATGAAGTACTTAAATGGGTTAATAACTGCATATTTAAACTCTTTACCACTGCAAAGACCCAGTCTCTCTCAGGGCCTCAGACGACCAGTTGTGAAATGAATTGAAAGGTTGTAGATGTGCTGATGAAGCTTTCTTGAGTTATCACTAATAATGCAGAAAGCATGCTAGATGCCTTTTTGGGTATATGAAATGATCTAACAAAGGCTGCAATTTGTGCCTACAAGCTGCAAAAGCTCCCAATAGATTGTATGACATGCTGATAGAAAGCAAGATTTGCTGGCAAAACCTTTTCCATGGGAGGTATGACATCCTCCACAGCCCCCTTTGATATCACCTTGGGCTTAACTTTCAAGTGATCATAGTAAGTATCACTGCAGAGACACTTTATAAATATTGCATTGATTGTAGTTTAGCTCGCACTTGCAGCTGGCTTTGGCTCTTCTTGCAGCTTGCACCTGATTTTGGATTTGCTTGCAGCTTGCACCTTACCAAGTCAAGCTGCTTGCAGCTATGCGAGGGAAAATATGCATGTTTTCCAACCTGGTCCATAGCCTATGATATGTTTTTTGTATTAATTAGATGTTATTTTTGCTGTTATGCATACTTTTGCTTATTGGGTTGAAGCATTTAATGGCATATAGCAACATATTTGCCATAGGATTCTTTTGGAACTTTGTAGTTTGCCCAACAGTATAGTCATTTGTTAAATCTTCACTCAGGTTCATACATGTACAACAATCAAAATCTGAAGCAGACAGGGACGTATGGGGGAAACTCAATGTATGCTTCGGGTCAGTATGGATCTGGCCAAACTAAGCAGCCTGCAAATCAGAGCTTCATGTCACAAACTGGGTCATCATCAGCAGGTTATGTTGGATATGGTTCTGTGAGGTCACAATCTGGTGCCTCTGCTGGATACAGTAGTGCATCACAGGCTCCTTCTGGTGGTGGATATAGCAGTGTGTCATCTACATCAGCCAATAATGCACAACAAAAGCCAAGACAGGTTATTCCAAAGGTATTGACTTTAATAGATTATTGTTTTATGCAGTTTTGCATAATCATATCAGTAAATGCACCATTACTTATGTCACTTGATAAATAAAGTTTTTGTGATAGTAGTAGCCAGGCCTCATTAAAGGTATAATGGACCTTTTGAGTGTAGATCTGAGAAAAATGTTCCTGCAGAAGAAATAGAATGTAATAGATGGTCATAAAAAGATTTGAATGAAAAGTGCCTGCAGAAATTTGATGTGTGAGATGCTGTGCCTGCGAGCGGCGCTCAATGTCTTGATGCTGATATATTCAATTGAGTTAGCAAGGGAAATTTTGCAATAAAAGACTACAATTTAGACAATGAGTTTGAAAATTGTTTTTTATCCTTCTTTTGGCTATTGCTTGATACTAGAAGGTTCAATATTTGTTTACTTAGCCACAGCAACAACAAGGTCAGCAGCAGCAGCAGCAACCAAATCCACAGTCATCCAACACATATGATTCTGTTATTTTGAATGCGGCCACATCATTTCTTAGCCAGCAAGGGCAGCAGCAAAAGGCACCTTGGCAGCGTCAACCAAAGCCACAGTTTCGCTTGCAGAATGAAAGAAGGCAAGGCCCAAGACCTCAACAGCAACTCCTTTACTGTGATGTTTGCAAGATCAGTTGTGCTGGTCAAATGGTAAGCTTTTGTTAGAAATCCTGTGTATAGTTTATCACATACAGGTTTAGTTCTTTATTGATACTCATGCACTACACATTTTTTATAAAAGAACATGTCTATAAGAAACATGAAACTGAAATCAGGCGAACATTAAGAAACATAAGCAGGCTGAGTTTCAAACAATAACTTAAAAAACTGTTTTTGCTAGTTTTTTATCAAACTAGCAAGAAAATAGAATGAGCATCCTTGACATGCCTAAGAACACTTGAGCATCCTTTTTCAGGCATCACAATTGCCTAATCTGGGTTGTTATTGTCATTGAAAGTCTTTAAGACACATTTAAGAGATATTTAAAGCTGGATTTTACAAAATATTAAGAAACATTTATGCTGAAGCCATAGAGTTTGTTTCTTATAAAAAATTTCATTTTGTATCCTTGAAGTATATGGCATGCATTGAAATGTAAATGATATATTTTTAGACATACAAAGAGCATCTTGAAGGTCAAAAGCACAAGAAAAAGGCAGCTTCCCAGGTGACAACAACAAAGGAGACTCTACCAAGTGGGTCATACAAATGCGAACTGTGTGATGTAACTTGTACTGGTATTGATGCCTATGATGCCCACCTGAAAGGAGCTCGGCATGTGAAGGTAAGTGACTTGTGTTATTTATATCAAACCAGGGATGTGCCGATGGGGAGTGTTGCACCCCCTCCTAATATTTTCATTTTTACAAGAAAGTTTGTCAATAGTTGGCCAATCTGCAAGAGAGTTGACCACAGTATTTTCTGTGACCTTTTGTTTTACTAGCAATAGTTGGTCAATTGGTCAGAACGCCCCCTCCCCAACAGGAGGTATCTTGGCACATCTCTGCATGAAACCCTTGGTAGTTGGGGGTTACTTGTGGGAACTATAGCCCCAGCACATTACTTTATAGATGGAATATGTAAAGAATTCTTGTTATATATTGTATAACCACTTAATCCTGATTATCATATGTCATAAAGATTGTTAATTTCTGGGAATTTTCTGATTCAAAATTCTTACCGTTATGAGAAAGTGCAAAAATCAGCATCCCATCAGGCATGTCTATTTTCTGATGCATCACTGACAGTCTCTGATCAGCTAAGACAGGCATGTCCAAAGTCCGGCCCGCGGTCAAATTTTATCCGGCCCGCGGTCAAATTTTATCCGGCCCGCAGCCTAGTCATGAAATATATAGCGCTCGTATACTGTTATTTGGCTAGCAGTATTAACATTCTTCATTTACCCACTAGAGACCAACAGCACTTTACACAGCACAACCCCCAACCCGCTAGAATTCATGGTCAGTGGTTTTCCACCAGAATTCTCACGTAAGAGCACAATTACTTCTGTTTAAGAAAAAGGTTAAGTGAATATTCCAGTGCATGTGATATGCTTGTTTCAAATGTACCAAAAAAATTCTTAAGATGTTGAAATTGAAACAAAAAAAGCAAATGTGAAACACAAAGTGGCTTCCAAAAATTTTCTTAAATTATTGTTGCTATATGTAAAAAAGGTTGGCCCCCACCACTTTTACAATAGAAAATCTGGCCCCCGTCGCAAAAAGTTTGGACACCCCTGAGCTAAGGTTTTCATGACAAATGGGAAGATGTTTTTAGTAGACTGGGATAGTTTCTTGTACTTTGTTACAGCACAGCTAATTTATGTTTGTTGAAAATGGCTTCCATTGGTTGAAATGAGATCTGACTCCAAAAGTATTATGGCTTTTGTGATTCTTCTGATACATGTGGGCTGGGCCATGGCAAAGATCATATTCATCATAGGAATCAGAGGGTCAGTCCATACCTGAAGGCATGTTCACATGTGCACAATCCCCAGCACAAGCCAAAAATTGCCCATTCAAATATCAATATCAACTGTGCAATTGCATATGGCAAATAGGAACTTCATTGTTGCAGCTGCAACACTAGTGACAGTCACCTTTGCTTTCATGGCCCTGCTTTACCCTGTTTTATGCTATATAAGCCATTTGACATGCTTCAACCAGAAACTCTATTTCAGATTCACAAATCATGGATTGTACATGCATTCCAAATACTTAGAAGCAATCTCTCATGCAAACAAGGGCACACCTGTAAATTGATGTTCTTGCATCATTGTCTTCTGGGCATGTGCTGAGAGATCTGAACAATCCCCTTTATTTACAATCCTTATGACATATGGGAAATAGGATTAAGTACATATTGTTGGCCATATGAGTGATGGCTTGTCAATTAATTTACAGACTGTCAAACTACACCAGAAGTTAGGGAAGCCTATTCCAGAGTTTAAAACACCAGAGCAAATCACAGCTGAGGAGAAGAAGTCAACAACTGATGCTCCAAAGAAGGTAATTCAACGCCCAGGCACAAAAGTGGCTACGGCCCCAAAGATAAACTTTGTTGGAGGAACTAAATTATTGAGCACTAGTCCTGCCACCAATCAAGCAGAGAATAGTGAAACTAGCGCTGAGGGGGAAGTCGAAGAGGATGAATCAGCTGTGGATGTGCAAGATAACAATGACACAATAGTTGGTAAGGTTTGAAAAATTACACATAGCAAGCAGAGCTAATGAATTGGCAATAATTGTGAGGTTTTTAGATGTAAGTGTATTACATCCATACCCACTAAGTTACCAGTTCTTCAAGAGTGTTTTTTGCCCAGTTTTAATATAAAGGCACCCATCTAGTTGAGGATTGTGGTAAGAAAACTCTGGTACATAAATATATATGCATTTAGACTTCAACCCTTCTAGATGTCAGTTAAGACTTATACATAGCTAATGATGAAACTTCATTTTTTACCATCTTTCGGGGCTGAGAGTTCTGATGACATAATACCTCTGACAACCTGAAGCTATGTATAGAGTATGCCTAAGGAGGTTTCTTGTAGTAATTTACGTTATTTTGGAGGTTGCTCAATACAAAAGAGTTGTGCTCCAAGAGGACACAAGAAGACATTTTAGTCTGTACGCAGAAGCATGTCTTGTCATATTTCTGCTACAATTTTAGCAGAAAGACTTACATTAAATGTTTTTGCTATAGGTGAAGAATACATTGAAGATGTGAAGAGTGATGTAGGCAAGGTAATAGGATACAAATGTACATTGTGTGACTGCAGATTCAATGATGTAGTTGCTAGAACTGCTCATGTAAAAGGAAGGAGACACAGGCTCAATTACAAGGTTATTATTTTTTGACATTCTTCCCTAACTACATTTTGGTATTTAAAGAGAAATATTAAACCTTTCCCTCAATATAACAGGCTTAAAAGAATTAGTTGATTTATGCTAAGGAGAATGGCCTGTGAATATTACACTTGATAAGATGATTTCTCTGGAAGTGTGTTTGTTGCATCTCTGATTTGTTATTGTGGTCTTTTTTGGTAATTTATTGGACATGTGGTAGATTGAACCTTTTTTTTGCATCATAATTGCATGAAGCAGAGTTACAATTGCATTTCATTAGGATTGACTTGCATGCATGTGCTGTGTACTATAAAGCATGTAGTAGAGTTAATTAGTGTGACATTACAAAGATTATATTTTTAGAATATTTTGATTTTGGTTTTAAATTCTAAAAAAGTGCTTAGACAAATTTCAACTCAATTGGAAAAACAATTACCATGATATAGGCTATTTTATGCTGACATAGTTCTTATCAAATCACTATCAATTCCTATCAAATATTTCAAGGCTAGTTCTACATGTTTAGAACCAGGAGAAAAGTACAGTGAATTGTGTAGGAAGTTCTTAATAATCAAATGGTTGTATTTCATCCCATTTTGACAATATTTGGCTAAAATTGTCAACACATGTATATTTTACAGTGCTCTCTCACTCTATACAGTCAAAATATAAAAACAATTCTAAAAATAGATTTTTTGAGGACATCACTAGTGACCTCAATATATAGGATGTGCTCAAGAAAGTGCAAACCATGCTGTCAAACAACTTTGTGGCCCATTGAGTAATCAGAGCAATTGCAGTGATGACTTTAGATACCATTTTATGCCACTTTATTGTAGAAAAAAGTCCAACCTTCACTGAGGGTTGATATGAAAGGAAGCCGAAGGACACAGATTAGATTGCAGCGTGGCATGGTTGTTGATAGAAGACTTAGGGAGCAGGAGGTGGCATGGAGAGCAAGACAGCAACAACAGATAAAGTGGGAGCAAGAGCTGCGCATGAGAGAGGAGGAACTTAAAAGATGGGAAGAAGAGGAATATTTCAGGAGAGTGGAAGAAGATAGGTAATGTCTGCATACATCCGTATTTAGCTGATGTATAGAGCAATTTTCAAACCTAATATTTTACATTTAATTTTTGAAATTTAATGTTTTTCATACAAGTAGCTTATGTATTGTGAGATTGAAGTGTATTTCATTAGTATGAGACAGAAATTTCTGTTCCTCTGACTAGGTTTTAAGAGCTGTCAATTATACTTAAAGTAAGCAGCTGATCAATAGTAGTGAGCAGCTATGTCTCCTGGAAGACCACCCATTATGTGTACTTTTACGTCATTCCAAGTCAAAGTAGATGGCAGTGTAGGTAGAAGTTGCTGGCAATAAATTGCTGGTAGCCACCTGTTGAAAGCTCTGTGTTTATTGTTTATGTCACTTTTTTGTTGAGCTGACATATCTGCTTCATTTCACTTGAAAACTTTAAAGCTAGTTTGTATCCTCTGACCAGAAATTCAATACAGCTGATGATGAAAACTCTATTTTAACCATCTTTCGGGGCTGAACATGGCATTGATGATCACATACCTCTGACAACCTGAAGCTGTATTGTCATTCTTCCTTTTAAGTAGTCCCTCTAGATTTTCATATGTAGAGTTTTGCAACACTTGTATTATTGCTGCTTTAGATATTGGACAAGACCAGATAGAAACTTACATGAGCTAGAGCATTATGAGCTTGAAAGAAAGGCAAGGTATTTTGATTCACCAGGTGGCAGGGGTGATGGTGTAAGTTGATTCATTTTGATGATTGAGTTTCTAGTCATAGTGCTGTCAAAATTTTTTGTTCTTCTGAACAGTCAACTGCCCATATTTCTTCTGCAAACAAGCAGACCTCATTTGGTTTCATTTGTGGTTCAAGTGCACTGTAATAGGTGAAGACAGCTAGTTAAGAAATGCCAGAAGCCAAGTCAGGGTTCATGCTACTCTTTAAAAGCTTCTTAGATTAAATTTGTATTTGCGTGGGTGTCTATACTCCCCAAATTTGTGTGTTTTAGAAGAAACTCCTTGAAAGCTCCTTATTTCTACCCAATTCTTATGGGACTGACTTTCAGTTGCTGGTTTATGTAGGAAAAGATTTGCTTTTTGACATGGAAACACTAAAATACTCCATAGATAATTATGTTTTGGTGCTTAAAAACTCCTTTAAAAGTCCTTATATTTGTCTACTCACCACGGCTTGAACCCTGTAAGTGTTCACTTCCCTCCCTTTTGGATAATATGAACACAATAAAAATTTATGTTGAACTTTAAGCTCTAACTCCCCCTTCCCCCATATTATGCAAATGATGAAGAGAGGAATTTTTGTGATCTTTTGATAGTAAGGTGTGTTGTATTTTGAAGATTTCATTTTGCAATACTGTCATGTTTGAGTTGTGATAGTGTTACCAACTGGAGAGTTTTGTGCTGTAAATATGAACAAAATGTTAGACTATGATAGCTAATTGGAAGAAGTTACACCTGTAAGTTAGTTTTTCACACACATAATTATGAATGTTGGTGGCTTTAAAATTGCAGCTTATGCAAATGACACCAGATGACAAGCTGATAATGGCAAAGCACAATAGCATTTATCCAACTGAAGAGGAGTTGAAGCAAGTACAGAACATTGTTGGGACTACAGAAAAAGCTCTGAAGTTAGTATCAGATGAAATTGCTGAAGAGGATCAAAAGGCAATAGAGGAAGAGTCAAAAACTGAAGAAAATAAAGAAAAATCTGGAGAGGCTGTTGAAGTGAAGAAGGAGGAAAGTTCTGAGGAAGGAAGTAAGACAGATGAAAGCAAACAGGATTTGAAGAAACCACTGCTGAAACCCAATCTCCCAAGTATTTGCCTTAATTTTGAGTTGTATAGAGTTTGTGGAGCTAAAATATGGCAGCTTTTGAAAGTTTTGATATTAATGGTGCCTTTTTTAGTCTAGTAATGGAGTTTCAGTGTTGAATAAGACTTGCTTCAAATAGAATTTTACTAATAAAAGTAGTTGTAGAAATGCTATGTTCCAATGTGGGAATCTTGTAAGCATTGT
>OLMO02000294.1:8688525-8718451 GCA_900291935.2 Cassiopea xamachana | reverse complement strand
ATAGGACGATAATTTTTTAACTGGTTTTTCTGATCTCTCTTGTGGATAGGAACAATGTTTGCAAGTTTCCAGATATCAGGAAACACTTTTTGTCTACACAAGACTGGGTTTTGAGTCTTGATGTAAACAGATTCCAAAATACTTAAATGAAAGACGATCTTGCTTGCCCAATGATCCGAAAATTGTCGTCTGTATATGTTTTGGCGCATTCTGGATTTGCGATAAGGTGTTGTCCTATGACCGACTCACAATTAATGTTAGAATTGATCTTTTTGCACATACGAGGTGGCTGTTCTCTTACGGTATTACTTTTATTCCTCATGCTCGCGGGGACATGCTGTTTTATTCTGTCTGCTAGTCTCTGCGTAGTGCGTCCTACGTACCGAGCCTCACATCGGCACGAAAAGTCATAAACAACACAACTTTTTTGAGTGGTAGGAACACAATCTTGTTTTGCAGATGGTAGCATAACCCTAGTGTTGTAAACCACACGGGGCTTCACAGCATGGTAACAAGATGCAATGGCTTTACTGATTTGGTTTTCAAACTTTGATGAAACATTACCAATCCAGGGCAATTTTAGGTATACCAGACATTTCTCTGGACCAATTGGTTTTTCAGCTGCAAAGCTTTCTAATTTTTGGTTAATGCAAGAAAGTAGAACACCTGCTGGGTATCCGTTGTCGATAAGCAGTTGCTTTATTTTATCGAGCTCTGGGCCTAATTTAGTTTTAGAGCAAATCATAAGTGCCCTGTGAACTAAGGTTTTAATGAGGCTAATCTTGTCTTTGGGCTGAAGGATTTCCAACGGATGTATTGCCCAGCAAACGTTGGTTTCCTGTAAATGCTGGTAAGAAATCCAGTGCCCTCTTTCTCTACCAAAACATCTAGAAAATGTAAGGAGTTGTATTGCTCCTTCTCTATTGTGAATTTTAGAGCTGGGTGTAGTAAGTTCAATTTTTCTTGGAAATGGTCACAATCCAGCTCGTAACTAAAGATGACAAAACTATCGTCCACGTACCGAAAGTAGACACCTGGTTTTGCGGTGTTGTCAAAAAGTCTACTTTCATGAAAGCCAACAAAGATGTTTGCTAATGCCGGACCCAAGAGCCTGCCCATTGCCACACCGTCTAACTGCTTATACATCTGGTTGTTGAAACTAAATTCAACTCCTGGTGTAGCAATTAGCATCATTTCTCTGAATGTGTCCTCAGGGAATGGCGGACAATCAAGGTGCCCTCGATACAAAGCATTAGCACAAATCTCTATGGTCTCATCCAATGGGACGTTTGTAAATAGACTGCTGATGTCAAAAGAGCATAGAAATGAGTTGGCAGGCTCGAGATCACAGTTTTGGATAAAATTAGTAAACGTAAAGGAATCTTTTACGCAATGTGAGGAGTATAGTTTTAGGACCGGTACCAAAATTTCTGCTAACCATTTAGCAAGTTCGTGTTTGGAAGAACCAATCATAGACAAAATCGGCTTAAGTGGGATGTTTTCTTTACGTGTTTTAGGCAAGCCATACATTCTCGGTCGTTGTGTGTCTAAGAGACGCTTTTGCAACTTCTGCTCGTTCTTGGCCGTGTTGTCATGCAAGTCTACACCACCCATGTTCAAAAATTTCGTTTTATCATGAAGAATACTGCCCATCTTTTTGATGTAGTCACTTTTGTTTAAAATGACAACCCCAGATCCTTTATCAGTTTTGTGATAAGGATCTGTTCATTAGAACGTAAGGATTTTATAGCCTGAAAGTGTTCTTTATGCATATTAAAATCTCCTAGGTCGACTGGGGTGCCACAGTAAGCGTGCACTAAATCACTTAGTTTGGCTTTTAGAGAACTGAGTTGGTTGGATGAAATTGGCTTTTGCCTGGCAAGTTGAGCATATAAAATTTCAAATTCAGCAAAAGCCTCTTCTCTGTTTATACTTTTGGGTGGAAGACAAAAATCAAGGCCATTACTTAAAACAAACTTTTCCGTATCAGAGAGAGAATAATCCGAAAGGTGTACAATATGTTTTTCTTTGTCACTCAACATGCCACCGAAACGTTTCTTACGCAAAAGCTGAATGTTCCTGTCGTGCTTTTCTTTAGTAACATTTTCAGTCCGCTGATCAACCTCCGAAAGGTAGGGGCAAAATTTTGAATTGAATTTTGCCGCTACCTTTCGGAGATTGATCAGCTGACTGAAAATGTTACTAAAGAACTTATATATACTAAGAGGTTATATATATATATATATATATATATATATATATATATATATATATATATATATATATATATATATAATCTCTTTGTTTGTGTAGTTGTCAACAGTCCCATAAGTAGCTTTGAAATAATTATACATAGAATCGTTCATAAATTGGATAAAAGCGCCCAGATCAAGTGAGTAAGAATTAAAATCCCAATCTGCAAAAATTGACTTGAAGTAGTTATTTGCTAGATCACAGTCTTCATCCCTTTTAGGCAATAAAATCCCAGTTATTATGTTATGATATTCGTGCGAATCAGCAGGTACTTCCGTGTAATCGTCCAATGAGCTGTCAGTATCTACATTTGAATTTCCAACCGCCACTTGATCCTCACTTAGGCGCTCAATGACTCTACAGTATCTCTGATGCATTTTTAACCCTTTCACACCTTTGCATAATTTACCGCAACTGCACTCTATGCCATTTATTTCATTCCCCTGGTCTACGTCATTGTCAGTCATAAAATCTCTAGTATTGGTATATCCAACATTGTTTGGCATTCTTTTTCTGCATCGCCATTGATGCCGGCCTAACACCGCGAAATCTTTGCCACAGTACGAACAAACCATAGATATTGCCATCAAACACACTATACTTAAATAACCCATGCTTATCCAATCTTTCAGTATAAATAATTTGGTCCTTTCCAAATTGAAGTAAGGAGTAAGTTATTAAGGCAAGTAATAGGCTTTGAAACTACAGAGTGTGTAATGTACGTGTATATGCCATTACTCAACAATGATGGAAATGCTATGGAGAATAGTCTCAAATGGTTCCAAAGAACTACCCCTGAAGAGAGCTATAGTATATACCCTCCACCATAAAATCCACAATTTTTAACTCCATAGGGGTTAGGTTTTGTTTGCGATGTTGCATTTCCAAAGCCTGCAACACTACCTACAATTGCAAATACAAAACACAATTTAATGGTAGAAAACCATGTTTGATGGAAAAGTAGAGATCAATATATTTGTAATGTTTCCAACTGCTATTATATTCAACTGTTTTTCTACACTCTGAAGTAAAACATTGCCTGTTTGTCACTTTGAAACAGATTGCAAGAGCTATTGTTTTGAGTCTTTGCTATCAAACATGTTACAAGTGCAGATCTTCTTATTTAAGGCAATTTACAACTGGGTGCCAAAGAGTCTAAAAAATGACTAAAACTATACAATATTCATTAAAACATTAAGCTGATTGATATGATCATATAAATACTGTATATGCAACCAACTAATTATTTCTTCTTTATTTACCATTTGAATCCAGCAATTATCATCCCAGCGTAAAACTAGTATACACTGAGACAAACTTACTTGGTTGAGTGAACTATCTATGTCCCTACTGGGAAGTGGTGGTTCTATGGGGGGTGGTGGGGGAACTAAGGGGATATACTCTCACAATTTTCTCCAACTTCAATTTTCTATATCATCAAAATTTGAGGAGAAAACGTTAGGGTTGGGTTATGGACCTCTTGCAACATTTGGTTCCTTCCATTGACCTTCTGTGCACCTGCACATTGGCTCATACTATCAATATTTATAAGTAAATCACAGCTATCACACTATTGTCAAATTTTTAGCACAATGTTGTATTGAAATAGCAATATGGTCACTTCCTTGCAGCAAAATGGATGTGAGAACCAAGGGGCATGATCATTTAGGGCATGGCCTACTGAGGTCCCCCATGTCTGTGGTAGCTGGTACTGGCCCTGCTCTTGGGATAGGGTTCAGGTTTCAAATGGTGTGTGCTCTATGGCGAGTTTTGCTTAGTTAGATCTGGCCATGTGACCTCCTTGCGCTAGCCACAGTATATTACTGAGTTTATATTTATCTTTCAAACGCATATGTGGGAGTGCTATTATGAATTCTTATTTTATATATATATATATATTGTTATATATATATATATATATATATATATATATATATATATATATATATTGAGGATTGTGTTAAGAAAACTCTGGTACATAAAAATACATGCATTTAGACTTCAACCCTTCTAGATGTCTGTTAAGACTACATAGCTAATGATGAAACTTCATTTTTTACCATCTTTCGGGGCTGAGAGTTCTGATGATATAATACCTCTGACAACCTGAAGCTATGTATAGAGTATGCCTAATGAGGCTTCTTGTAGTGATTTATGTTATTTTGGAGGTTTCTCAATAGAAAGAGTTGTGCTCCAAGAGGACACAAGAAGACATTTAAGTCTGTACACAGAAAGACTTATATTAAATGTTTTTGTTATAGGTGAAGAATACATTGAAGATGTGAAGAGTGATGTGGGCAAGGTAATAGGATACAAATGTACATTGTGTGACTGCAGATTCAATGATGTAGTTGCCATAACTCCTCGTGTGCACTGTAATAGGTGAAGACAGCTAGTTAAGAAATGGCAGAAGCCAAGTCAGGGTTCATGCTACTCCTTAAAAGCTCCTCAGATTAAATTTATATTTGCATGGGTGTCTAAACTCCCAAAATTTATGTGTTTTAGAAGAAACTCCTTGAAAGCTCTTTATTTCTACTCATTTCTTATGGCACTGACTTTCAGTTGCAGGTTTTATGTAGGAAAAGATTTGCTTTTTGACTTGGAAACACACTAAAATACTCCATAGATAATTATGCTTTGGTGCTTAAAACTCCTTTAAAAGTCCTTATATTTGTCTACTCACCACGGCTTGAACCCTGCAAATGTTCACTTCCCTCCCTTTTGGATAATATGAACACAGTAAAAATTTATGCTGAACTTTAAGCTCTAACTCCCACCTCCCCCATATTATGCAAATGATGAAGAGAGGAATTTTTGTAATCTTTTGATAGTAAGGCGTGTTGTGTTTTGAATATTTCACTTTGCAATACTATCATGTTTGAGTTGTGATAGTGTTACCAACTGGAGAGTTTTGTGCTGTAAATATGAACAAAATGTTAGACTATGATAACTAATTGGAAGAAGTTAGTTTTTCACACACATAATTATGTATGTTGGTGGCTTTAAAATTGTAGCTTATGCTAATGACACCAGATGATAAGCTGATAATGGCAAAGCACAATAGCATTAATCCAACTGAAGAGGAGTTGAAGCAAGTAGAGAACGTTGTTGAGACTACAGAAGCCGCACTGATTTTAGTATCATCTGAAATTGCTGAAGAGGATCAAAAGGCAATAGAGGAAGAGTCAAAAACTGAAGAAAATAAAGAAAAATCTGGAGAGGCTGTTGAGGAAGGTTCTGAGGAAAGAAGTAAGACAAACCCAATCTCCCAAGTATTTGCCTTAATTTTGAGTTGTATAGAGTTTGTGGATTTAAAATATGGCAGCTTTTGAAAGTTTTGATATTGATGGTGCCTATTTTAGTCTAGTAATGGAGTTTCAGTATTAAATAAGACTTGCTTCAAATAGAATTTTACTAATAAAAGTAGTTGTAGAAATGCTATGTTCCAATGTGGGAATCTTGTAAGCATTGTGCTTTCAAGCTCTACCCAAGTAGAACGGAGCTGAGTACACAACTTTGTACATGAAATGACGTGCAATCCATCTACGACATTGGATATTGATACTGCTCACCTTCAGTTTCTGATTGAAACTGTTGTGTTTGTAGCTGTACTCTGCATATTCCATCAGCTTCTCATAGTCACTATGTGGCATTAACTGAGGAGACAAACCATGCAGATAACAGAACTAGATAATTCTTTGATAAGTGTCAGCTAATACTTTGCTTAAAGATTTGGATATTTGTGATGGAACTATCCTGTCATGTCATTAGTTCCTAGCAATATGAATGTCTTATTTTTCAGAGAAATATAAGTTCTTTTTATCTATTTCAATGCCACACCATTTTCATTGGTCACTTGATGCCAGAATAGTCCTTATTTTACTGTTTGTAGAATAATTTTAGACCATGTGAGAATGCTGTTGTGATATACTGCTCTCTTGGAAGCTCTTTTTTTAGTTTATGCTGCGTGTACTGGGTTCTTTTTTGCTAATGTTAAAATACCTTTACTTTACAGGAGCAATCAAGGGTATAATGCGTGTAGGTAGTCTTGCCACGGGCCTGTTCCTGCATGGTAGCCTTGATGTTGAACTTGTGCTTTTTTGCGATGGTAATTAACTCCTTTTTTATGAAAGATAATTCCCATTTTGTAACATCTGCTCAAATTTCAGTTTTCATCTTTATTTGGTATGCCAAGTAGTGATGCTTTCAGATGATGAGTACTTTATCTTGATAAATAGTGATAGTATTATGCTGATTTAATGAGCCTGATGGAAGCATCCCAATCTGAGTTTGCCCTCTTGAGATTGTGTTTCCATTCTATTAATAGAGATGTATTCTGTAATAGATAAACCAACACTAAAGCTGTTGAGGAGAGTTGCAGAGAAACTACCTGCAAAGATTCAGGTATGTCAACACAATTTCTTAAGATTTTTGCTTCATTTCTACAATGTCATTGATAGTTGCATGAACAGGATAATCCATGTGAATTATTAGTTGTACATGTCATGATCTTATTTTTGAATGATAACCAAACTCTGTGGCAAGAAAAGAATTTGAAGCATTACTATCAATGATTACATATATGCTGTTAGCTACTAGGCCTTTGATTACACGTTTGTTTATAAGAAAGGATCTTATAAGAGAATGAGACTCAAATAGTCAATATGTTAAAAAACTCTTAAGAAAATCATGAGGTTCAACTTCCAAAAGTTAGTGTTTTTATTGGCCAAAAATTGATATCTTGTTGTTATTGCATTCAAGATGTTAAAGATGTAATTCAAATTCAAGTGTGCAATATTAATAACAAATGCCTAAACCAGTGTAGCCAGTTTATCTTAGTGAAAGTTAAGACAAATTTAAAAAAATCTCAGGCTCAATTTCAGGAAAAGGTAAGAAAAGTGAGGCTCAGGCAAAATGACGGTTTTCTTATTTAAACAATTGTATATTGAAATTTTTATTCATTCTAATAAAAGGAGCGTGTACTATCGATATAGTGTTTTATTTCCCCTCGTAAATTTTTTACATATTAAATGTGTTCATTCTGTTGATCACAGAAAGGAGTGTATTAACTCATTTAAGTTGTTAATTGATAATTCAAATTTGAAGAGCATAAATGTTCAATTTTCTATTACTAGAAATCACCTGAAGAGAAGTTTGATGTTTCCATTGATGAAGCTGTAGGCAGCATAGATGTGTCCACCCAGGTAGAGCCAAAGTGTGTTATCAATATAAGACTTACCTCACGAGTAATGGAGGACGAAGTTGAAGAATCAGAGAAAGGTTTATATTTTTGTTTTGGGAATATTGGTGATGATGAAAGCCTTGATGCTAAGTGGGTGTACATTCTGTGAGTGAAGTAGCAAAGGGAAGGGAATAGATGCTGAGAAGTAATGCAGATGCTCCTGTTTGCTTTTGCTCTGATGTCAAGTTTTTGTTGTTTCTATTGCTTTGCTATTTGCTCATAGTGTGAAATTGGCCTAACTTGATCATATTCCACTTCTTGATGTTGTAATGACTTCAAGAAGGGTTCAAAGCAGCCCTATGATGATGCAGGTTGCACCATATGCAAAGAAGCAACACATAATTTAATTGATGTTCCATGCACATTTCTTTCATGATTGAAAGACTGGTTGCTTATATTGCATCTTTTAGTAGGCAATAATAACTTGAGTTGAGATAAACTCGTGTGTTTTAAGACTAGTGTGGATTAGCTACCACATGATTTTCAACGCATTTCAGCTATATGTCACCATTAGTACAACTTGTGGATGCAATAGCTTACTTTATAGTATCAATATTATTATCAAACTTGGAAATTACAGTTCACTGTTTTTACTTTCTATTATAGCCAATTTTTAGATTTCTTTCTATTTACTTTATCCTCTGTAATTAGATGCTATGCTATTTGGGACTCCTGATTTGGCCCTTTGCCTATGTGCCAGGTAGCTTTTTTCCAGCTAAATCACCACTTTCCAAACTTGAATGGAGCGTATGTGCCTAATTGGTCAAAGTCTTAAATCTGCTTCTATCTATTGGTAGCAACATCAGCAGACAGTGATGTACTGAATAAAGAGAAATGCCTTGAAGCTCTAGCATCTATCCGCCATGTTAAGTGGTTCAAGGTTAGATATCAATTTCTCTATTCTTTTTTACACCTCCTTCGTTTTCCTCTGATGCTGGAGAGGTAGCTAGTAGGGAATAATTAAGATTTAATTGTTGCAATTGTGAGGTGGGTGAATTTAAGTTATCTCAAGATTCTACATTTTTTACTTGATAGTCTATATGTTTGGACAGCAAATTGCCTAATAAGATTGTAAAACTTTTAATTCACTCTTGCTGTTTTTGAAATAAAAGTGTTAAAATTTGTTTTGGACAGCTCAATGAAATTCCTCTATTATTTACCAGTGTCCAACTGTTTTGCAGAATTAAATTTTATATTGAAAAAGTTTCCAAATATTTGGAAGCTTTTGCATCTTTTGATAGTAGGAAGTAAGGTACTTCTCCGAGCTTCTAGAGCAGTTAGTGTGAGCTGTTCAGGAGTAATGATGTTTCATCTTTCTTGTACTGTTGCACATCTGAAAAGAGGAATCAGTTTCCCAACATTCACATGAACAGCATAATACTGCTTGCACTTACCACCAAGGACAAACCTATGAGGTGTACCATAACCATGGAAATTTGAACATGACATGCACCTTATCTGTAAGAAAAACTGTCTATAAAGTGTGAGATTTGTGACTATTACAGGAAGACACAGACCAAAGCTCAAAATCTCTTCAAATAATACTTTCGGGAATTTTGTTACTGATCTTTCTACGACAATACACTTCTATTGTCATACATGTTTCATGTGTTATTTCCATCCAGTACTGGCATGCCTGAACCTCACCAATTGTCATTGCCATGCCTACTGTATTTATATGTTAAATTACAGGCTTTTGCAAAAAGGGTACAATTTGGTGTCATCATAATTCGCATTATGAGAGATCTGTGTAATAGAATCCCAGCATTTCAAGTGTTGAGTAGATGGGTATGTTATGGTTTTGTTGCTTAAGTTTGAAAATTTAATATTGGTATTTCCGATGTGGGAATCTTGTAAGCATTGTGTTTCAAGCTCTACCCAATTAGAACGGAGCTGAGTACACAACTTTGTACATGAAATGACGTGCAATCCATCTACGACATTTGATATTAATACTGCTCACCTTCGGTTTCTGATCGAAACTGTTGTGTTTGTAGCTGTACTCTGCATATTCCATCATCTTCTCATAGTCACTATGTGGCAATAACTGAGGAGATAAACCATGCAGATGACATTACAGTATTTTCTTGTGACAAGTTTTGACAGGTGTCTTTAAAAACAAATGGCAGTTGACAGAATAATATTGTTATGTAAGATATGTTAGGAGACGTGTTCCTTGAGACGTACCTTGGAGAAGGAGCATTTAGTTGATAGCAACCTTATGTTACTGTTAATTTACCTCCACTTTAAGTGGCTAGTTTATCTTCACTGTTCTATTTAAGTTTTTATAGCCACTGAGTTGTATAGTGCTGAAAGTGTAGAGCTTAAAGCATTCTCTAATACAATTAGCCACACCCTTTTTTGAATTTGGTTCAAGGTTTCAAAGTAGCTGCATGAAATATTGTTAGGCAGTTGAGGTTGACATGAATTTAACAGTGTGGCCAACAAACCCTGGAAGACCCTGAAACCCCCTGGATTCTCTTTGCTCCTTGAGCAATACCCTGGAAAGCCCTGAAGTTACTACCCACCCCTGAAAAATTATGTTCTGAAGCACTTTCTGCGCATGAATTTTTGGCCTTGCAGTGCTGTTACATTTATGATTCCCGTAATGCAGTGGAGGAGGGTTTATGGAGTTAGGGGAGAGAAAAATGGCGTATCATGTGTCATTTGGCAAGCAGCCTCTTTTTCCAGCAACAGAAACAAAATTGCAAGTAAAACACAAAATGAAAGGTGGATGGGTACAGGCAGAAGATCTATTCAAGATGATTATATTTTTCATAGTCAAAAATACCCTGGAAAACCCTTGAAATTTGGCATAAAATCCCCTGGAAAGGAATTTCATTTCACTGTTGGCCATCCTGCTTAATGTCAACGTGTTTAACCTTGTTATCTTAATTCATTGAAATTTCTCATTGTGTCAATCACGTTGATTTGGACTGATCTGTAATAGTTTTTAAAAATCTTGTGTCTTTACTCTGCATTAAATTATATGGAATGTAAGGACTTAATGCACCATCTTTAGTGCACAACTTCACAGTAGACATGTAAGCAGATTTTGCTTATGGAAGATTTGTTTCATTTTCTAATATAGGCTATAGAATTGTTGGTTGAAAAGGCTCTGGGCAGTGGACCATGCCCAGGAGGACCAGCTGAAGCTCTTAAAAGAGTTCTTGAAGTAATCTATTCAGGGCTTTTCTTACCAGGTTCTACTTTTTGTAGTTTATGCTTTATGTTCTAAATATTTCTCATCATGCCAGAAAGGAATGGAAAACTAGAAGCCCTGTTGCTTCTGATACCAATGTTTTGGAATGTTTTTAACCCAAAGACACCATCTAGTTAATAGTCTTCATTGAACACACATACACAAACAAACATAGATACGGATGAAAAACCGCTTTAATGTCATCATTCGTCAGTTTTGCATTGCCACAGATAGCTCTAGAATATGAATTTTCAAGTGGAAAAATGACTATACTTGTAATCCAATGTGGGTATCTTGTAGGCATTGTGCTTTCAAGCTCTACCCAAGTAGAACAGAGCTGAGTACACAACTTTGTACATAAAATGACGTGCAATCCATCTATGACATTGGATATTGATACTGCTCACCTTCAGTTTCTGATTGAAACTGTTGTGTTTGTAGCGGTACTCTGCATATTCCATCAGCTTCTCATAATCACTATGTGGCAATAACTGAGGAGACAAACCATGCAGATGACCCAACCATTACCCTTTAATTGTTATAATTCAAGTCAACGTGAAAGTTTGTAACTATAGACAGTTCATGTGAGGTTGCACAGTATCTTTGTCCTTAGTAATCATATAATTCCTCGTTGGTAATCTAAATTAGCCCAGTGCTTTTTGAATGCTTCAGTTCTCTTTTGGAGAATTCTGTGGGATTTGTTTGTCGTATGTTGCAGCCATTTCTAGAATCAGTCAGTTTACGGTTGTGGTCATATTGTGTAGACCAAAGATCAACACTTAGCTCTTAGTCAGAAGAGAATCATGAGAAGTAGTATTCGTTGTTAATCTATTCCCCAAGTATGGTTTTTGTAATTGTCATTTAGTTTTGGTATTTGCTCCCTGTTTTAGGGTCTTGTGGTTTGCTTGACCCATGTGAAAAGGAGACTGTAGACGCCGTTGGAGCTATGACTGACCAAGAAAAGGAAGATTTAACTGCTGGTGCTCAGGTAAATTGCATAATAGGCAGCCCATGCCTAGTTTTACCCCTTCTTCTAGAGGCATAGTTAAAATGGGTGGGGTGTGACACCCCAGTAGCCCATGCAGTGAGCAAGTTCGAATAAATTGTCGGAGACATATGCTTTCAATTTGCCGATTTATAACCGCAAATTAACAATATGGATGCTGCAACTTACCAGTCTGTGGGTAAATGTAAAGCCACGTAGGGTTGCTTTTATGTATATTTGAACTCCATTCAAAATTTTACAATGGTTTGCAAAAATTTACACTGGCTTCTCATTCATTGAGTTTTTAGAACTTTCAACAAAAAGGTGACAATTCAAGCAATATTTCAAACACCCTTAGTACTTGACATAACAATGCTACCTTGTTACCATAAGTTTTTTTATTTTGAATCTAACCATTTACTGTTGATATACTTTTGCCCAAGCCTTAATTTTCTTCACTTTTCCCGAAGTTGAATCTGAGATTCTCTTAACTTTTACCAAAGTAGACTGGCAAAACTGAGCTGGTCTTTCCTTGTGAAGCTTTTATACCTAGATTTGAATTCTTCCTTTAGCATGTTGAATGTAGCGATGACGTAATATCAATGCTTGGCCAACGAAAATACGTATCTTTGGAAATTGAACCTTGGTGATTGTCTTGAGATTTTGGTGATTGTCTTAAGATTTTGACCATTGATCTTTATCTTGTTATAAAGTTTTTATTATAAAATTAATTTTTATGCAATTTCTGTTTGTTGTTGTACAAATGATATCTTCTGTTTGTTTCAGCATGCCCTGAAGCTTTATGCAAACAAGCAACTACACACCCTTCTCGACATAGATCCATTAAAGATACCTCAATGAGGTCGTGGGAATTCGCGCTCAAAAAGAAGGCGCGACGACAGTCGTGACAAGAGCTCCAATGCAAAAGTCCAGAAGAAAGAAGATGAAAAAGCTGAACCTGTAACAATGCAAGATTAATGTAGACATCTAAGTGGCTTATGAACTAAATGAAAATAGAAAAATACCTTGGGTTGAGTACTTTGTTGCAGTTGAAACCGGCCGTATCCAGGTTGTAAGAGGAGACAGAACAGGTAGATCTGCTCTTTTTAACTGTTTGCTTTTGTTGATTTCACTAAATAGCTACGTCAGAACTCGTGTTCTTATTTTTTGGTAGCCATTAAGTTCTTATTTAATGCAACAGAAGGAAGCTTCTGAAGATGCTATTAGAGGTGTCACTCGTTAAATCTGGAAACTATATATCTTTAATGAGACGAAATTGGAAATAAGTTTCTCAGTTTCTGTTTGCATCAGTTAATGCCAAGTGATTTTATGATCCTTGTTATGCAAAGCGATGAGTAGCTCGCACTCTTTAGCCAATGTCAATGTTTTGAATTTTTTATATTTTTTATATTTTATATTTATATTTTGATATTTTGTGCACATTCATGCATTAGTTGTACATTGTTTTCGAATTCTTCTAGTTGAGCTGCAGTTGCTATCAATTAATGATTTCTTCCTTTATGAAAATGACCCGAAAAATTCCAAGCTCTATTAAGGTTGTAACTGTACGCCTACGAATCTGATAATGGCAGATACTTCATTGTCTTCTTCACCCAAAAAGAAGATGTAGGACCATAAAGACCACACTGAATTACGAATAACACACTTTCTGACAATTCTAAAAAATTCCTTAAAGTTTCGATAGACTAAAACATTCCTTAGTTTAAGGAAATGTCCTATAAAGTGAGAATACTGTGAGCTACACGATCTAATTTTTTTATTGAGCCCCAGAAGCACACTTGGACAATATATTTTGAACATGTCAATGTTTGTAGAGGGGACACTTGACCAACTTCACAAGTTTGTATGTAGTGTGCGCCATTGTAGCTTGCAAAACTCCCATTTGTTCTTTTGAGGATGCTCTTTGAATATGTGTGCCCCCCACTTTTTGAATGGTTCTGATTTCACTGCTGACCAAATTCGAGGTTTTGGAGATTAAAGTCCAATGACTTTTACATGAAGAAAACTGGTATTACTGGTACAGCTTAAACTGTATGCATTTCATGTTTTCACTTTATCATCTTGTGCCACTTCAGTAACTTGAATTGTCGTACTTACGTGCATAATATACGAAAACCACATTAAATCTTAAATAAGGTGAAACGATGCTGTTCTAAAAGGAGGTGATAATTGTTCTTCGTGCAAACAAGTTAGTAACGGTTCGAGCTTTCGCTTCATACACACTTGTTCATCTTGCTTTGCAGTTACTTTGCGAATCCATATAGATGCCTTTGTAATCGGTTATGTAAGTGAGTTATCTGGTACTTCTTTAGTCAACATAAATATTATTGTTTACAAAGTCATAATATCGTTACCAAGAAGCATACAGTATGGTACCATTTGCTAATTGATTGGCAATTGAAGAAAGTAGTTTTAGTAAGCTCGATAACACTCAATAAACAACAATTTTCAATAAAGTGTACTTCTGAGAATTTTTCATATTTGAGTAATATATTTAGCCCCCTCTCTCTTGTAAGCTTCCCGCTTTAATAAGCCCCTTTAGAGTGCTTGAAATCAATTAGGCCCCTGGGGGCTTAGTAGAGATTTTATGATGATTCTATAGGTGATTCCTCTTTTCTTTTGCAATGTTCTAGATGGAAATTATCACCTAGAAATCAGTTTGTATCATCATTTGGCGTTTGAAAACATGTTTATCTGTAGTTTCTGCATTTATCTAAAGTGCCCTTTTATCAAATGCTCCATAAGTGACATATCCTTTAAAAATGCCCTGTATGCATCACCCTACTCCTGAGCAAAGATTTCAATTAAGTTCAATAAACAGGCTTCTGTGGCAAGATGTGCAAGGATTTCCAATCATTGCATAAAAAGTATCAGCCACAATGGTTTACCAAGAAAAGTTTGGATAAAACACATCAAAATAATGAGGATTGATAATTCAGAGCCATATTGCTGGCAGACATTGGAGAGTATGATGGCAATAAAGAAAGAGTTTGAGTATTATTGATTTTCTTTTGTTTTAAACAGCTTTAAAATATCTTCATTTATTTTCTCTAAATGGCTCATTTGTTGCTGCAAGCTGAAGAGCTGCTGTTGCAGTACTATTTGCTGCTGCTCATATCTTAAAAGTCTTTCTTGAAAACTTTCACTTTCTCTCTCTTTTAGCTCCAGCTTTTCTCCTTCAAGCTCAATTCCCTCTCTCTTAAAAATAGTTCTCTCTGCTTCAACTCAAGTTCTCTCTCCACTCTTCTTTCCTCTATACAAACTTCTCTCCTTTTCAAATTCCCTTACTTTCATGTCCACTTATCTTTTCTCTCTCAAATAGCCTACATACTCACTTGTATCTCCACCATTTCTTTTCCTACATCCTTCCCTTGCCCTGCTCTCTGATAATCTTTCCATTGCCCTCCTCCTCAGCATCTGCAGTTTCTTTCTCCTTATCTATCTCTTACTGCTTTTCTGCACAGCTAGCCTCCTTTTGCTATTCTGCAAAGTTAATTTTGTTAATAATTTCCTCCAGAGCCTGGTCAAGCTCAGAAGGCTCATTTGGTGCAATCCCACTTTCTCTCAACTCCTCTCTTGTCTTTTTCTTGCAGGCTTTTTCCAATTTCACAAACCCACCTCTTACAGCCCTCTGGCCTACAATAAACTTCAGCTTATCAACTTCATTTAAAGTAGTAGCTATACGGTCCCAACACCTCCCCCTCTCTATGGTCCTGTTATAACTATTACTGGGTTCTCGAAGATTGACACATAAAAAGCACGTCTGTATCGTCGCTCGAACTTAAATCAACTAACTAAAAGACATTCAGCTATGTCATTATAAATTTGGCTGCTATATGCTGGCCAATATGCCAAAGGATTGTTGCGACGTCAATCACAACACCATCCCCCCATCAATTCTAATAGGTGACGAAGTCTCCAAACCGCAAAGGGGGGTTGACGTTTTGCCTCAATCTGGGTGGCCGGTTAAGTGGGGCGTTTTGGATTTCCGACCTTTCCTCCCTGGGCATGCAGACCATTTCTATTTCCTCTGCTTCCCGGACTGGACAATATGCCTCCCCCTATTGAATGGAATCGTGCAAGACTTACTTGATTATGGTGCACAAATAAGTATGTCCCTGATTTTGAATTGAATTGAATTGAAAATGGAAGCCAGACGTGCTTATGCTGCTTCTGATGCAAAATGTAGAAATACTGTATTAATCAATCTGCTGGTTGTTCTAAATCTGGTAAATTGTTTTTGGATCAATGAAAAACCAAAACTGGAGCTAGAGTTTCAGCAAAATTTGAGTTGTTATTTTGCAAGGACATGGAATCGCAACTTTGGAAGCCATTTTGGCCTAAAGCCTAAGCGGAAGTTTTGCAAGTCACGAACTCCCTACTACAATAGTCAAGGAGTGGCTTCATTCCAGCTACTGAATAATGCTGCCATCTTACTGATACTATCGGGTAATATTCATCCTCATCCTGGCCCTGTGAAGAATCCATGTGCAGTTTGCCAAAAGCCAGTGGCAAGAACCCACCGAGCATTAACTTGCAATGGTTGTGGACTTAGATGTCACATAGGGAATAAGTGTGGAAACTTCCCTGAAGAGCAATACAAGCAGCTTGGAAAAAAATTTCAAATTACCTGGTATTGTCCACCTTGTATCAACTTAAACATATATGGGCCTGTTCAAAAAATAGCAGTTAATGTGCCCAGACCTAGAAGAATTACTACTGATCCAGAAACAATCAACTCTGTCTTCCACGATCCAAAATATAAATTTCCCAGGAAAGGATTTTCCTTTTTTCACCTTAATACTTGTAGTCTGCTGCCTAAGATAGACGAAATTCGTCAACTTGCAATAGAAAACCCATTTCATATAATTACGATTTCAGAAACATGGCTTGACAAATCAGTTTCTAACAGTGAGATATCAATCCAGGGTTATTCAGATCCTCTAAGATGTGACAGAGAATATGGAAACAGAGGAGGTAGCGTGGCAGCCTACTTCAAGAGCTCAGTCAAGCATAAAGAGCTGCTGAAGAAAAGTAGCCCTGAATTCGAAGCTTTAGCTATCAAAGTCTCTCCCAGCAACTCACCATCATTTTTAATAATAGTTGCTTATAGGCCCTCATCCCAGACAAACCTTGAGCCTCACGTAACTAAATTTTTGGACCATGCTCTCGATCTGGTACCTGAGGTAAGTGACATAGTCCTAATGGGAGATCTCAACTTGAACCAGTTGGAAATCAATAATTACACAAAAGAAATGGATCACATTTGTCAGACTTACAATTTACAGCAGCTTATTGATATACCCACCAGAATTACGAGTTCAACCTCATCATTGATAGATTTACTATATGTCTCAGAACCATCATACATAGCTGAGTCTGGTGTATTTCAGCTTTCAATAAGTGACCATTTTGGTATATATGGGGTCAGGGAAAAACAAACAAATGGAAGTCATAACAAACAGCAGGATCACGTTTTAGTTAAGTTTCGAGATTTCAAAGCATTTAGTGAAGAAAAATTTCTCGATGACATAAACAGTGCACCCTGGCAGTTACTGGATGTTTTTGAAGGCATTGATGATAAGCTTGTTATTTTCTATCAGCTAATATATCATGTTCTTGACTGGCATGCACCTAAGTGTCAACGAAGGGTTCGGAAGGAATCTTATCCTTGGATCAGTAGTTGTGTTATCGAAGCTATCCGTAGAAAATCATACGCCCTTCAGATGTTTCTTCGTTGCAAATCAGATCTTGCATGGAATTTTTATAAACGAGCTCGTAATGAGGCAACAACAGCAATCCGTAACTCAAAAAAGGAATATTTCTTGGATGCAATACAAAACAATGAAGAAAATCCTAAACAGTTATGGAAAATATTGAAGAGGTTACTACCTTCAAAAAAGGTAAAATATCCTGAAAATATACTTTTTGAGGGTAAAAGATACACCAAAAAAGAGGATATTTCAAACTGCTTCAATCAATTCTTCAGCAATGTTGCAAGAAAGATTACGTCCCACGTACCACCACCACAAATTGATACAACTGTTAAGCTTTCACAGAAACTACTTGACCTTCCCTCTGTCAGCCCTAGGATGATACTCAAATTGCTTCAAAGTTAAAGACATCCAAGGGGTGTGGTCTTGATGGTATATCAATAAAAATTATCAAGATTCTTTGCCAGTCAGAAATCTTTGTCAACAGCTTTTCTTCCATCATCCATACATCATTCTCCTGTGGTAAATTTCCAAGTAAGTGGAAAGAAGCAAGAGTTGTCCCCATTCATAAGTCAGGAGATCAAGAAAATGTGGACAACTATAGACCAGTATCAGTCTTAAACTGTCTCAGCAAGATCAGTGAGAGATTAGTGTTTAACACCATCTACAGTTTCCTCATGGAAGAAACTCTTCTCCACAAACTGCAATCTGGAATCAGACACCATCATTCCACAGCTACAGCTTTAATTCAGTTTGTTGACTCAATTTATAATGATTTTGACAATCGTGATCTTACTGGTGCACTTTTCTTGGATTTACACAAGGCATTTGACACCGTACATCATGGAATTCTCTCAAATGGTTTAACCCGAGTGAAAAACTCCAGGCATGGATATCAACATATCTGTCTGAACGCAGTCAAGTTGTCGATTTTAATGGAACATTATCAACAAAAGCAACATTAACAGCTGGAGTACCTCAAGGCTCAATTCTGGGTCCACTACTGTTTTAATGTATGTGAACGACTTACCATCTATCATTAAAGCAGAAACCATTATGTTTGCTGATGACACAACTTGCCTATCCCATGGACTTACAGTAGAGATAGTTTCCTCTGGAGTCCAAGGTGATATGAATAGCCTGTATGAGTGTGCACGAAAAAATCACCTGGTACCACACCCTGATAAAACCAAGGTTGTAATTTTCCACAAGAAGAGGCAAATTATAGAGGACTGACCACTTCTCACCCTTGGCGAAAATGTAGTGGAGTACGTAAATTTTTATAAGTGCCTTGGATTCACCTTAGATGAAAGCTTGAAATATGATCTTCACGTGAAAGATATCTGCAGAAAAATGAATTATGGAATCCAAATAATAAAAAGAGTTAAATTCTATCTACCAAAAGAAAGCCTAATTACAATAGCAAACTCTCATGTATTATGTCACCTTGACTATTGTGCACCTCTTCTTCACAATCTCTCTGCTGCTCAGGTGAACAAACTTCTTAAATTGCAAAAGTATTGTGCACGGTTGATCTATGGTTACAACAGACTAACTCCTAGCAAGCCCTTATTCATTGAGTTAAACTGGTTGCCTGTTCATCAACGAAATGAATATCTTACAAGTTGCTTAATGTTTAACATCATGAATAAAACTGCACCATCATATCTTATAGATATCTTTAAGGAGTCAAAATCAATTCATACCTACAACACTCGGCATTCTGAAAAAAAGAACTTATTCATTGCAAGAGGAAATGGCACTGAGTACACCAAAACCTTTCAATTCTTTGGAAGCAAATTATGGAACTCTTTGCCAACTGAAATAAGGCAAGCGTCCTCCAAGGAAAAGTTTAAAAAACTCAGTTTCAACTACTTTATGGGTATTATCAAGAGTATGAATTACACTCACTATAAATAGACATTTTAGCTGGACTTTTTATTGATAAATCAAACTCAAAATCATTTATATACTTTTTTATTTATTTATTTATTACCTATTCATTTATCTGTTTATATTTATTTTCACTTTTTTATTTTCAGTGAACCAGATTGTAAACAAGCTTTAGCTCAACTCTGTTATTCACTTTAAATATTGAATACATACATACATACATACATTTCCAATGATTATAACTTTTTGCACACAATTGTCACTATTGCTGCTTATAACGCGTATTAAGCTGCATGTATTACCAAAGTGTAAACTACCGCAATTCTCATGGAGAACCATTGACTAGAATCAGTGCAAAAGTAAGGATAAAACATGTTTTCTCAATGAATTTTACTCAGTTCCTCGAGATGTTCCGGCAACAATTTGTCTCAGATTGTAACCGGCCTAATGGGCCTAATAGCCCTAAGTATGCAAACACTGAAACAGCAATATTGGACAGAGTTTTCAAGGCGAAACAATGTTTATAATACTAAATTCAGCGCAGAAACACGTTTAGAACATGGTTTTGCCATGGAATACACGTATTTCCAATGACTATAACTTTTTGCACACAAGTGATACTATTGCAGTTTATAAAGATTGTTCAGTGGCATGTATTAAAAAGTTGCAAACAATAGCAATTCTCATGGGGAAACATTGACTAAACTACTAGACTCAGTGCAACAGTACGGATAAACCATGTTTTCTCAATGAATTTCACTCAGTTCCTCGAAACTTTCCTCGAACAATGCCTTTTTCATTCTAACTGGCCTAATGGGCCTACTGGGCCTAAGTGAAAAAACAAGAGTGGACAGAGTTCTCATGGCGACACAATACTTATAATGCTACATTCAACGTAGAAACACGTTTAGAACATGGTATTGCCATAGAATACACGTATTTCCAATGATTATAACTTTTTGCACACAATTGACACTATTACAGCTCATAAAGATTTTTCAGTGGCATGAATTAAAAAGTCGCAAACAATAGCAATTCTCATGGGGAAACATTCACTAAACTACTAGACGCAGTGCAACATGACGGATAAAACATGTTTTGTCAATGAATTTCACTGAGTTTCTCGAAAGCTTCCTCCAACAATGTACTTTGCTTTACACGTTTTTGCCACCTCAACCCCCGTCCGATTCTGTTCCGGACTAGAGAGTATCTCATCTGATATCTATTTGACTACCAAATGCCAGAAATTCTTTTCAAGCGATAGTTCAATTATCATTTAAAATCTGTGAAGTATCATTAGCAGATACCATCAGTTGAAAATCACATTTAAAATAAAAATAGAAATAAAGAATTCACAACCAATGATTCATGTTTCTCCCTGCCGTAGTATTGAATTATTACTCAGATTAGCTATCCTTCAAAATAGATATAAACTATACAATTCAAAGCATTAGATTCAGTTGTGTCCCTGCACTATCATTGTGTTTGTGCTTTGAGAAGTCTTCTGAACTTGCAGTAAAATTGGACATAGATTTTGGTTTGAAAGCAAAAAAAATTGGAGGAGCAAAATGTGTTGAAGTGAAGTGGAATAAAGTGGAAGCGGGAGCATGTTATGTCAAATATGAAGTTGTACTCATAAATGCATCAGGAAGTAACGAGTATGACGAAGCTGGATACAACATTGGGAAGATGAGAATGTGTAGTTTTCTTTCTTTCAGCAATGTTGCTGATGTTCAGCTGACAGTCAGTTTCAAGTCTACTTCGAGAAATGTCACTGCAAAAGTCTCTGACACACCACTCACCACCCCCATTCCAGCCCCGCCTGGTATGACACCACTTTGCACTCGTTTCTTTCATTTGTAGATAGGTACATACCAAGGAATATCTAAAATGCCAGATCTAGAATGATCTTCCAACTGCACTGCATTTCCAGTGTATGACTGTGATCTAAATACATGTTCTTCTGTTTGCATGTAAATTTTAATTGCAATGGTAGCCATCCATTCATTTAGAATTATCAAGTTTTCTTTATTTCTAACTATCGTGCTTGCTCATAATTATGATGTTTTCTGTTAATCACACATGATGTGATCGTTAGTATTATCATTTTAATTTATCTGATCAATAGAGCAAAGTGTAAAATTTTTCTTTTCTGGCAACCATACTCAGTCTTTTTTCCATCTCTCATTTTCGCCTTTTCATTGCTATTCATTTTCCATGCATAGTAAAATAACCAAACATCAGAACACTATTTTTTGATTTGTACTCAGATTCAGTCATTATTTGTGATCAATTTATCCAGAGCTTTGTTTTTTCATGCAAAAATTCATCAATGTTTGACTTCAATTCCTAATTAATTCTTCTATTTAGGTTTTGAATTGTTCTTTTCAGACTCAGATTCAATTATTGCTCTGATAGTTGGAGCATCAGCTGGTGGTGTCATATTTCTTATCATAACCATCGTTTGTATTGTTTTCTGCTTCAAGAAATCCACACGTAAGTCAACTCAACATCTCAAGCAATTTACCCGTTCCACATTCACTGTCATCACGAGTGTTTTACTTTGCTGGGAAATTGTTGAAAATCACTACTACTATTTAGTGCAAACATTAGATTAGGAGTGCTATTAGAATTCCCTTATTATCAACTATTTGTTTTTATATTACGATAGATGGATATAAATGGCAAATAACTACATCATATTATTTAATAGTCTTATGTAGAGCTCCACCTAAAACAGACCAGTACTTAGTGCAATAGATTAATAACAAATATATGGTAAAGCACACTCTAAAGGCATATTTGGCTTGTTTGAAAGATTTTCTTAAATCTTGAAGTCAAATGGTTCTGGTTACAAAACTTCATGCATTATAATTTGGTGCATGAACATCAAAATTGGTTGACTGATTGATTGATTGTTGAGTGATTAGTTGATTAACCGGTTGTTTGAGCTGTGAGAGGTGTAGGGCTGTTGCACAGTCATGTAGTACATTTCAGGGCCCTCAAATATGCCCCCTGTTATCTATGCAACAACGCCCTAAATTCCCCAAAATCTTTGCAATTAAGCTTGTTAATAGTGAAATGTGAAATATATATCACTAAATTATGAAAAAAGTAAATTGATGAGACAAATTGTGTTAAAAAATGCATAAAATAGATCACATTCGTGTGTAACGCTTTAGCGCCTGCTAATGTTTTTAGTGTGTAATGAAAACAAAATTTTCTTTCTCTATAGCATTGTATATACTACTAGTAATAAGTTTTCCTTTTAGGCTATCAGGACAGAGACTGTTTATTAATATGTACATCATAACTGCCCTGTCATATTTTACCAAATTTGAGACCAAAAGCCAATTGCAACACCACTCATTCTATAACCGTGAGCCTTTTATAAGCGTGCGTGCTCTGTTCTATAAGTACTGACGATGATCAAGCTTTGTGCATAAAACTTAAAAAGAGAAGAAAACCCAACGATTTCCAGATCAAACAAATTTTTTGCGCAATTTCATCATAGACATCCAATGATTGCATAACGATTTACTTTTGGTTTTGTCAAATTAGCCCATCCATGTTCATTGTATCTGGCGTCAGATGTCATAAACTTTTGCTCACTTATGTGAATTGCATAGAAAACATCCCATAAAATTTTGATTGGAAGCATTTTTGCGTGCTCTGTCACGACTTGTATCACTTTCGAGTTGACTAAACCAGAGTAGACAGAAAGGTTCATGAATTGAAGCAATGTATTTTGTTCTTGATTATGGACAAATACTTCAATGGGACTAGGAGTAAACTTTTATCTTAGAGAAAATTTGCGTGATATTGCATGCAAACAAGATCTAACTAAAAGTGCCTTTGTGTTCTCAGGCACTATACGTAATGTGTGTCGGGAATCACCACGAAAGAGAAAAGATATCTTCCAGGTTCCAATAAGTATGAATGAAGAACTCATTACTTCATTTAATAAAATTTTAACTATAGCACAGTATCCATTTACAATTGGAATGTTAAAACATAGAATATAGTATTTTGCGATTCCCATGATGCATTCTGAGTAGTTATAAAGAATTGAAGAAACAGTATTTAAATAAGCAATACCTTTCATACATGATTGAATGATATTAACCTTTCTTAAAATAGCCTATGATAGATAAGTTTGCTGCAAGACTATCCTACTGCCCCTTATTGTATTCAGATGAGTAGATTGCCCTCTCTCACTTGCTTGCTAGCTCAGCACATTACTTGCTATTGATTGATTGATTGATAGAGTGAGTGAGTGAGTGATTAAGTGATTGATTGATTGAATGGGTGATTTAGTTATCGATTGATTAAGATTGTCCTCTCTCACTTGCTTGCTAGCTCAGCAAAGTACTTGGGATTGATTGATTGACTAATTGATTTATTAGCTTGAATTGATTGATTGAATGATTGATTTATTGGCAAATTGATTAAGAAAGAGCGATGTTAGTTGTTCAGATAAATATATTGCCGTTCTAGGCCGGTCTTTCTAGCTTTAAATCGATCATATTTCGTTGATGTATTAAACTCATTGTAGCTGGAAGACTTTTCTCTCTTGTTGGATGGACTCACATTTGTTTTCTTTGGACAGCCTTGATGGATAGAACAAATCAATTACTTGTTGGGCTGTCTATGTTGTTGAAGATCATAGAGTGTAAACTTCAGCTCAAAACACTGTTCTGCTTTGCCTGCAACTTCTTTGATCCTTTCTCACTAATTCGTTTTGGTAGACAGTCACTGTCTACCAGGCGAATTGGTGAGAAAGATTAATGCCAGTTAGCATGATTAAATCAAGGAAACTTTGACGGTATAATTTTGAAAAGCGTCGTAAGGAGGCTAATTTTTTTTTAATTTCCTTTTTGATTATTTGCAATTTGATGAATGCCAATTACATTCTTAATCATCTCATATTACACTTATTTTATTCCAGGAAGTAGAAGTGATAATGAGTCTAGGTATGTAAACTGTGTCTCTAAATTTTCTGCACACTGCTATGAAGTGTTTCTTCTGCTTGCTGTTTATTGAGATTTAGGACATCTAAAATATTACTTCCACCAGTGCTTTATGATTTGCTATGTCTTTTTTATAAGAAAAGCATCATTTCTTCTAAGCCTCAATTTTGTTACCTTTCTCCAAAATTGACTCTGATATTTTCACAAGAATAATTCTTAGCCAACTGGCTAGAATGGGTTTGCAAATTCAATTAAACTTTCTTTGTTAATCTTCTATACTCAAGTTTGATTTCTATCTGTATTATTTGAATATAATGTGTAATATCTCTTTTTGACCAAAAAGAACACTGAGTTTTGGAAATTGAACCTTGTGATTTCTCTAAGATGTTCTCAAGGCTCGTTTTACACTAGGCTGAATACTTCGGAGGAAACGGAATAGTCCGCCATAGCGCATGCGTAGATAAGTTTGGAAGTGGCGTGTTATCGGAATATTTCCGTGGCTAACATGTAGAATCCCTTCCATCTTCTACGTGGCGGAAATGCTTACGCTTGCTTTCGACTATCCATATCCTTGAACATAGGTAATCCTTCCGTGTTCAACACAGCAGCTCAGATTGTCTAGAGAGAGAAACGCTATTAAGTATAATACAGGTTGCTGTTGTTGAAGGAGTCAAGTATATACTATCCCTGCTATCTCGCAGTTGAGTCCAGATTTGATAAGAATTGTTGAGGGAGAAGGATCAGTAGGAGATTCCACTGCTACATACAAGTAACAGCATTCGACATCATCCAGTCAATCGAGTTCTACAAGGAATCATTCCTAGTGCAACTGAAAAGCTAGCCAAGTTTTTAGGATAATAAAAAACGCAGACTACAAGCAGAGAAATGTAAAATCGAACGCTTGATAACAGTAGGGTCTAGCTTTCAAAAGAAATAGTGAATACCACTGTTGGCATTTATGTAATAGCAGTATGAAATTTGGCATCAAGGACTTCTTTGTGCAGCCTACACAGTGGTGATTTCTAAAAATTTTGAGAAGGGTGGCTCTACGCACAACCATGCCCATAGTTTGGGTGTGGCCCAGCTACAACCACGCCCATCTATCACCCCTGAGCCTCTATCACCTCTCAGCCTACATCTACATGATACAGGAGTAAGACATCAAATTATTAACTGCTACTTTTAAGTTACTATTGTTCCTAAAGTGGCAAAATTTAGGAATTGAACTTCATACAATGCCGCTATATTTGGTCGATGTAGCGCTAACTTTAGATTTGGTCGATGTAGCGCTAGCTTTAGTTTTCTTTCCATTTAAACTATGAGTAGTGGTATCGCCACTAAATCTTCATTCCATGCGGAACTTTCCACCTAGTGGAAAACAACCATAAGACTTTTGCCATTTGAGCTTCAAATTGATATAAACTTTTGTCTTATTAAAAAACGGCGTGTGTGCTATTAATTATTTTTTATCATTCCCATTCCTCGTCCCTTCTTACCTTTGAAATATTTGCATGATTAGCTTCAGCATATTCAGGAACTCCAGGCTTAAATATATGTTATTTTTTCTCTGTAGCCATGAGACTCAGTACCCATTTCAGGAGGGCCAGCATGCAGTGGTGAGATTATAGTGTTTTTTTATTTTTGATTATATTTAGTAGTTTCAGATTTTAATGTTCTCAGCAGCCATGACTACCCGCCTCGGGTGGATGACTATGAAATGGTCATATTTTATAATGCTTTTGAGCCTCATCTTACCCCAGAAATTTTACCCGTTTAGGTGACTATTGTTATCCTAGACATTGAAGAGCACTAAAGAATGTACATACCTAGAAAATTGTTATACATCATAGGAGCTATAGTTACATGGTATTCCAATTTCGTATATTTTCAACAGTACGTTTAAATTTCATTTCAATGTTCTTTAATCGTTATTTTTGTAGGCTGGTGAGGTACATCGAACGCTGCCAGTAGATCGCACTGATGTAGACCAGAATATTTCATCTTTGATATATGGGAAAATTGGAGAAAGTGCAAGAGATAGGCCTAAGCACACAAGAGGAAGAGCCGAGTCAGATTACGCTGACGTCAGAGTTGATAGAGAGGGCTATCCAGCATTTGGAGCTGTACCCACATGTAATAAGAATGGTTGCGTTGAAAGGCATTAGCTTGCTCTCTCAACTCCAGGTGCTTTCTAGTGAACTAGTAACTGATTCGAAGAAAGCCATCATTGTTTGGTTATGATGGCTGATGTTTAAATCTTCGGTTTGAAGTTGAATAAGATCTGCAATCTTCATGATTGGTATAAGTTTATTGCTAATAATTCGTGTTACGCCGTTCCCAATTTCAATTGAAATTACACAGAAGACACGAGTGCTTACTAACTCATCAAAATGATGAACTCGTCTTGCGAATATTAGCTGAATTATGCTGTTTAGAATTCCTTTAATTATAAGATATTTTTGCATAAAGCTACGTTAAGTTATATTAACGATTACATTGGAGTCTTTTCTCGATTCCTGTGTCAATAATTTATGCTGTTCTAGATTGCGTTAATTATTAAATAGGTTTGCTTATGTATTAAACAAAGTTCATGTCTTTCTATAGTTATATATCTGTTTTTGGATACTGTTTCTGGCATATCGTGTCTTAGGATAAGTATATTTGATTAATAAATTGTTGTGAAATTATGATCACTCTATCATATACAGTTATCATAACATTTGAGGTCAAATTGTATTGTGTTTTGTGTTCATTGCTTTGAAAAAAATTGAATCAATATCCTCTGTCCTTTTACAACAACCCATGGAATATGAAATATATATAGCTCTGATATACAAAGTACAACTTGAGATATGAGGGGAAAATAAAGGGGGAGGAAGAAATTTTTTTTTAGCCTTAACTTGAAAATTATTTCTATCAAATAAGCCCTGTGCACATAATCAAGTCAATACAGACCGCCTGGCGTCAGTGTTTTCTGTGACACAACAGAAGCTGTCACAGCACATCACATCTTTGAGGCCTAAAACGAGAGCTGCAGTAAAGTGTAACTACTCACCTTTTTTAAATCATGTAGATCATATCACATCACGAAAATTTCCTTAGAATTTTAAAAAATTCTTCATATTTTAGTGTTCTATACTTTCCACCAAAGTATGTTTAGCTTAAGCTTAATCTTTGAGCTATTCGTAAAAAAAAATTATAAATTTAGCAACTCTGTGCCTGGATATTTCTATAGATAGCAAGGGGGATATTTTCAGCCAATCAAATAATCGGCTTACACCATCATTTACCAATCAAAGCGTGCAACAGACAATAGAGAACGAAGAGAAAATAACTCTTCATCTATTTTGAAAGCAAATGGCTAGTCAAATGAGGATTCAGAAAGAGGGCAAGAGGTGTCCACCACGGACGGATCTAGACTGTCACTCCGGCTGCACATGCGACAGTCAACAGTTAGCTGCACAATATTGTTTTTGATCATTTAGCAAGTATTTCTAATTTGTAATACATTGAATCAACTCTACGATGGAATTTTTTGCTTGCTGTTAGTAGGTAAGAAATTATATATAAGTGCATTACAATTACGTATTCTGTGGAGGAGCTAGTCAGATAGAGGGGATCAAAATATTTGCAATCTTTATTCCATATTATTACATTTTACAGTTTTTACAGAGGCCCAACAGGGCAACAAAATAGATAGAGTAAGATGCATGTGTACATGATGCTTTTTTTCCACTGTAGCCCGTCGGATAATTTTCAAATGACTTGAGGAAGCCAATCATCTTGTTTTCCTGTGCGACCGTTTGCCTTAAGGATGCTTTGTAATGCTGCCACACAATCTTCAAGTAGATTTGATAGATAGAATGTATTAGGTTGCTTAGCACGTGAACGGCAGCAGAATTTATTATCTTATGATGGATTTACTGGAAAAAGTAAAGCATTTTATTGAAGAAGAGGACTAGAACGCGTTGTTGACAATCTATAATGTTGAATTAGCAAAAACTTTGCAAATGTGCCGTAATTTCGAAGAAACTCTTCTTAGCTGAAGACGTATCAGGTAGCAGCGACATTCCAAAGAATGATGCCTGCCTTCGCGCTGTGAGTGATAAGAGAGTATTAGCTCCAACGTACATTTCAACATATAATTTTCAGCATTAAATTATTTTCTCTTGCTCCTTACACGTGCCTGAAACGAATCTGAAATAACTTTCAGGGTCAAAATTCATATTCCTGGGGAATGATCCTGAGAATGGTAATTCCCCACGCTCAAAGCACAATTTTGTGTTGTCATTTCAGTTACATGGAAATTGTGAAATAGGTCATGACATAATTTTGGTTACTGGTCATATGTTTTATAACTAAGGACGGGCCTAAGGATGGATGGACATTAAGGACCCATCTGATTCATGCCATTGTCTTTTTATGTAGGACGGTTCTTAACACTATTGTTAGCTATCTCCGCCGTTTTATTGATCCGCGTAGCCTAGTGCAGTTTTTGCAAATATATTTTCACAATAATTTGTCGCAAAGTTTGCCAATAACTTTGCTTTACAATCCAGCCACCCCACTCAAGGGGTAATGTGGTCCTTCCCTGCAACATAGGATATCGTCAATCCATGGAGGCAAGTGGTGGCATTTCTTGTATTTCCAAGGCTAATTTGGAGATTATGTCGTGTTCAGCGGGAATATTGATAGCTAGTACTTAAATAAAGAGGATAATAGTTTGAGAGCAGTATATATAAATTGTAACTTGATACCATGACGGTGAGATAACAAGGGCTTCACCTCCGAGTCTCTAGAAATCACACTCGGTTCCATCCTTTTTGCTTTTCTTGACACCATAAACAGCTAAAATGGTGTAGATTTTTTATAAATGAGACAAACGACAGTTTTGCTTTGTAGTTCATGCAATGTTGCAACAGCACATGTGGCATACGTAATTGATGTCCCTATTTAAACATCATATCCAAGTAACGAGCCTTAATGATTAAGTCAAAACAACATAACGTTTACATCTATTTTCAGAATTAAGCAATGACTTGTTCTATTACCAGCACGAAAATAATCTGATTTCGCACTGCACGTCATATGGACGCCCTTTGGTTACAAAATAAGCCCACTGTCTACATTAGATAAAGCACAAGGCTACTGCCATAATAAAATGGAGTCACATGTTCTGACTATGCTTTTAATTTAATAAAAGTCACTCTTCATCCATTGGCAGTTCATGACAGCAAGCGGACAGAGTATGGTTGAGGTCGGCGGCTGGTAGCCGCCTCCTTCTGAGAGGCATTTTTTGAAGTTTCAAAACATCGAAAGTCTTGACGGAAAAGGAGAACCATTGATGTTCGCTGTTAAACTTCCTTCTAGCGTTTAGATAACGTAACCTCTTGCACTAATATAAAATACTGCCTTACCGAAGAAGTTCTCATGGATGAAAGACATCTGACATACACAAAGCAAAGAAGGATATGGAAAAGAAAGTTTTGCATCTAATGGTCTGTGATATATGGACTTATCATGCATTCAGACAAACTCTTCCCAGGTTCGCATTTAGTTTCATCTATAGAATATTTTGAATCAACTTTACCTTTCTTTCTTATTTATGCTTGTAGAAATGATGTTTTCTTACCAGCGAAAGCGTGC
>OLMO02000294.1:8656314-8676557 GCA_900291935.2 Cassiopea xamachana | reverse complement strand
TACTTAAATAAAGAGGATAATAGTTTGAGAGCAGTATATATAAATTGTAACTTGATACCATGACGGTGAGATAACAAGGGCTTCACTTCCGAGTCTCTAGAAATCACACTCGGTTCCATCCTTTTGCTTTTCTTGACACCATAAACAGCTAAAATGGTGTAGATTTTTTATAAATGAGACAAACGACAGTTTTGCTTTGTTGTTCATGCAATGTTGCAACAGCACATGTGGCATACGTAATTGATGTCCCTATTTAAACATCATATCCAAGTAACCAGCCTTAATGATTAAGTCAAAACAACATAACATTTACATCTATTTTCAGAATTAAGCAATGACTTGTTCTATTACCAGCACGAAAATAATCTGATTTCGCACTGCACGTCATATGGACGCCCTTTGGTTACAAAACAAGCCCACTGTCTACATTAGATAAAGCACAAGGCTACTGCCATAATAAAATGGAGTCACATGTTCTGACTATGCTTTTAATTTAATAAAAGTCACTCTTCATCCATTGGCAGTTCATGACAGCAAGCGGACAGAGTATGGTTGAGGTCGGCGGCTGTTAGCCGCCTCCTTCTGAGAGGCTGTTTTTGAAGTTTCAAAACATCGAAAGTCTTGACGGAAAAGGAGAACCATTGGTGTTCGCTGTTAAACTTCCTTCTAGCGTTTAGATAACGTAACCTCTTGCACTAATATAAAATATGCCTTACCGAAGAAGTTCTCATGGATGAAAGACATCTGACATACACAAAGCAAAGAAGGATATGGAAAAGAAAGTTTTGCATCAAATGGTCTGTGATATATGGACTTATCATGCATTCAGACAAACTCTTCCCAGGTTTGCATTTAGTTTCATCTATAGAATATTTTGAATCAACTTTACCATTCTTTCTTATTTATGCTTGTAGAAATGATGTTTTCTTACCAGCGAAAGCGTGCCTGTCTAATATTAGAAGTCGCACCACGGACATGATGTATGTCAAAATGGCGTCTTGAATTTCTTTCAATTTCTGTATAAACCTCAAATTCAAGATTCATTTAGTGATTGTGGCCTTCATTTTACGGTACTATGAATAAAGAATTGCTCAGCTTCTATATGCTCGAACCGTTGGGAATTATTTTCATTATGGATTAACGATATTCCACAATCTTGCTGCTAGTTTGAGACCGATAAAAGTAATTTGCATGTTTCATGCAATAACAACTATTTAGCATTTAGAAGCCAAGGTAGAATCATTCCATGAAATAAAAAAAATGTCGATTGAAGCCGTTTTGGTGATGAAGTTGCTATTGCTGATATTATTGTTTGCATTAGTTGGGAGAAAATTTTCTTCTGTTTCGAAAAATCTTGGCCTGTTATAACGCAAAATGCATTTCTCCACGTAGCATTCCTAACTCTTCCTGCCAGAATAATAAATCACCTTCATAGAAGAAGATTGTCTTACATCTATAAAGTTTCAAATTCTAAACAGAACCTAATTATCTATTTCAAAACAATTAAAAACAATTAACAAGAGAAAAGACATATTTTTGGTTTCCTTTTAACCTATAAAAATCTTTCTCTATAGCTCAAATTCTATCGAGGAGGGAATAATTTCTCAAGAACTTTTGTTGCTAGCCAGCGATAAGAGGAAAGTATTTGACCAAAGAGGCAAAACATTGGATCAAAACTATGATTTTTCGTGACGACTTAGGGCCATATTTCATTTTCTACGACCTCAAAATATAATTTAGACTTCCAATCTGCAATCCCTGTAAAGTTTTGGTCTAGTGACGTACTTTTATAGATACTTCTTCGCATTAGTAATTCTTCATAAAAGTTGGAAGTCGCGGCTGCAGAAGCATTGGGATTAAATTAGGAATTTTACCAAATCAGAGAGTGAATTTTGGTATTGACGGGCAGCTATGTAGTATTAAATGTCTCCATATTTATCTTAATTTGCATGATTTGGGGCCACTAAACATTTGATCTCAAAGTAAGACCGAAACAGAATAAATATTTTTCGCATTTTATTTCCCGCTGCTTATTATAACCCCTTCATCTACAGTATTAATTTTAACAATTTATGACTTACTCATATCCACATATATCATTCCTCTGAACATGTGAATGTTGTGACTCCCATGAAACTGACATATCTGTTTGTCATGTGATTTGCTGTTTTTATGTGATGTTTGCATTGCCAAAGAACAGACATGTATACAAGCAATTTCCTATATTTTATCATGCATGTCATTTTTAACTGTTCTCTCCATAGTCCATTTACTATTTCATTTATTATGTTCAAACTTTTGCTAACCCTCCCCCGTTTATTGTGAGTTTAGAGCATCACTGTTTACTCGAACAAATTTTTAAAACATAATTTTATTCCCAAATGGCAAACATCTATTTGCCAAATTAAGCAAAGCTTTTAGTACCAAAAGCCCATCATAATTTCGTGTAAATAAAACGGATCTATGTATTTAGGGCCTGTTTACAAGAAGCGAGCTAGCCCAACTAGGCTAGATTGTGGGTGCATAGAGACTAATTTTGAAAAAACTAATTCTCTTCATATATGAAGCGGGCTAGCCCTCTCGACCGAGATATCACTTTAAACTGTTGAGATCTCGGCTAGCCAAGACGTGAATGTTCTATGTAAAACTCTGCGGGTGAGATAGCCCAGTCAACTGGGATAACATTGTAAGCAATGCGCATGTGCAATAGACCACGAATTTGTACACAATGGCTTCTATGTTTACGCAGACATTCCAATCGAATCTGTTAGCGTAAAGAATTCCCATGTGAATGTGGGAGAAATTCTTTTCCCTGTGAAGCTCCTTGTCCGGGTTACAGGGCTAGCCCGCTGCTTTAGCGATGAGGGGCCAATTCTCATAACTCTTCCAGTTTCACAAGCCAACGCCGAAGATCATTTGGCCTTACTGAGTACATGGAATGCGCTTTGGTAGCTGAGATAAGAAATGACAGTACCAACGCATATACTTTTTGACGTGCAATCTACCAGCAGAGTAAATAATAAAAGCTAGATTAGCATGGCCTACTCATGCAACTGAAGCAATTCATTCTTTCCATAAAAGTGCAAGTGAAACCGATGTTTAGGGAGAATTTATTGCTTACATGGAAAGTACTTGTGAGCTACACAAATAGCCAAAGGTAATACGGGATAGCCATGAAAACAATAGTCTTTGCGTGTGCGCTGTATTTCACCAAGCTGATTTTAAACAATGTATCAATTAATGTATTTAACGTGAATAGTTCTAAATAAAGCGCATAGATTTAGGTCGCACTGTGGTCAGTGCCCCACAAGTGAAAAACTTTCCTTGGCTTTGCCCCTGCAAAATCATTGACCGAGAACTTCATATAATTTAAGAGAGCTTCTGAATCCCCACAAATGATAGTATAGGCAGGAATCACCTCCATCCCAGGACAATCTCTCAAGGTAGCTACGGTAGTAAGTTTTTTCTAGAGTAAACTTTGCTTTTTACGATATTTACAAGTAAAGAATGCCATCTTAAGGCAAAAGGATCCCATCAAAACCTTTCTACATTCAAATGATATCGAGAGAAGGCACGACCATCATGTTGGACTGCTTTGCATTTATTTACTGCTACTCAGTTTTCCTGTCATTTCATTTTCACATAGTTTACGGAGGGTGGCCCTTCAGAATAGTGATGATTTCCAAGAGGCCCTCCACTTCCTTTACAATCAGTATGATACTAAAAAGCTGTTAAAACACATTATTAATAAAAAAACCGAATTACAAAAGCTATTAACAATTTAGTAACAAAAACAAATGTATATATATATATATATATATATATATATATATATATATATATATATATATATATATATATATATATATATATATATATATATATATATATATATATATATATATATATGTATATAATAAAAGAAAAGACGAAAAGAAGAGAAGGCCTTATTTCGGCTTTGCTTTGAAAATCTTTAGGGAAGATGCCTGCTTAATTTGAAATGGAAGGCAATTCCATGATTTTACACCTCTGTAGAAAAAGCGCTTCTGCCCATTTTTTTTGTTTTCTTTGTCAGTTGTAGGTCTGTACTGATATTTCTCAGAGCAATCAGATGACTATCAGAATTTCTAATAAATATATTTCACAAATACTCTGGTGCAAGACCATTAAGGGGTTTGAAAACCATAGTGTTATTTTCATTGCCAATCAAATCCTGAATTTTTTTCAGCCCAAGAGTATTTAGAAGTGGTCTAGCATCAGCTACATGGCGGCTGCTTGTCAGTATCCTTGCCGCGCTCGAGTTTAAAGCTTTTGCAATTGGTTCTTTTCCATTGTTCCACAATTACCCCAAACAGCAGCAACATCTAAAGTGTGGCTCTACAATGCCAGCATAAAGCGTGTGGAAAGTATCTTGAGGTAGAAATCTTTTGGCATGTTTTAATAGGCCAATTGCTCTACCGATTTTTGATGATAGAGCTTTGATATGACCTTTCCAATCAAGATCCCTATCCACTTGGATACCCAAATAGTTTGTAATTAGGACATTATCTATTTTTTCTTCCTGTATTTTCAAAGACAATCCTTCATTATTTCTAGTTAGATTCTCTTCCTTTTGGTTTGCTGATATAACCATTGCCTTAGTCTTAGCAACATTTACTTACAGTTTATTGCCCTTCAACCATTTAACGACTGTAGTAAGATCTTTGTTCATTACCTCTTGTAGTTTGTGAATGTCATTAGTACGGTAGGGAATACTTGTGTCATCAGCATACATTGCTACCTTGGAGTTTTTGACAGCTTGTGGTAGGTCACTAATATAGAGAAAAAATAATAAGGGCCCTAGACACGATCCCTGAGTCTCCAATGGTATCAAATCCCGTGCAAATAAGTAACTGGCCAAGATTAATTCATTGAAACCCTAACGTAGTTTACTTATTGACATCCATTACTTTAAAGAAACTTCACGTGTGCCTTGTCGTTGGGGGGGGGCATAGCCCAGAATGCCCTATTGACGAGTCGCCACTGATTAACAATACAAACTGGCCTGCGCTTACGATTTATTTTTCTCAACATCAAGACTCCCCTTTAAACAATGATTTCTGCTTAGAAAGTTTGAATGGTTACGTGCGTTTAATAGAGAGTCATAAAGAAAGCTAGACTAGTATATTTTAAGCAAAACATTCTTAATAAACCATAAAATTTTTGTTGAACATTCTTGCTTTTGCTTGATTCGAAGCCAATTCTAAAGTTTGAGATTCTTATCAAAACCATTGAGTGCTCATTGATATTTGCATATGATACCAGGCTATCAAGTTGCCCCGGCTCCCAAGATATCATGACTTCCGGGATGAAAAGTGACATGTGCCCTCAAAATCAGGCCCTCAACAAAGTGCATTCGGTAGAGGTGTGCACTTCCGTTATGCTTGCAGTGGGGAAGGATTCTCTTCTTTTGAATAAGTAAAACACTATTTAGAAAAGTACCAATTGATGAATTACTCTCAATTTTTTAATAAATGCCGCATGCAACCTGGACGTACAAGTTTATGTTCGGGGCAACCATACAACAGCTGCCAGTACCAAAAGGTTTTTGCTCAGTTGCAATTAAAACGGCACCAAACAAGGAGTTCCCCTTTATGTCATCTCTTCCCAAAACCACCAAATAAGTTTCATTTTCGTGCATTCCTCAGAGCTTTTAAGAAAATAAGCTTGACATCATGTATTCAAGGGCAAGGTTCTTTTTTCGGCCAACTATGTCTCGCGCCTACCCAAACGGAAGCAACCTAGTTTCAGCCCTGCATTTACTGCATATTCTCATTACTGGGTCAAAGCACGGTATTTTAAACACAATATGACAACATACTCGCTTTTTTGTGCTCAAAATAGTTTGCCAAATAGCTAGATAACCATAGTTATGTGTTCAAAAAGACTTTGGCTTAACCTAAGCAAATTCTGACTTGATTGGTCATTTAAACTATTTTTCAAGGTCATTTTAGAAGTATGTTTTTGCTTTGGTACACGTGTCACTCTGCTAGTGATGATGCTTTATTATTGTCAAATTACAAATATTGGTCCAAAATTATTTAGCTCATATTTGATGTGAGCCAGCATGTTTTACCTTTTATTAAAAAAACAAAATAACTTTTCCCAGTTTGATAATTGTTCCTCTTCATAGCTTCCCCTCCGTAACATGAGCACCAGCTTCAAAGAGGAGAGTATCTATCGAATGATAGCAAATTTATATGAAAAGATGAAGTTGGTTAAGAGATACAAGCAATCAATTTCTCTCATTCTCCCCTATATAACAAATCTGTAGCCCTGCAAAATTTGAAAATATAAAAATTACAAATTACTCATTCTCAGTTCCTCTCTGTAACAACTCATGCCTTTTACATATATAGAGAGATTAAACAATTTTCCTTTAAACGATTTGTACTCTTCCTTAGTACCTTTAGGTATCTATAAATTGATAGTACATTTATCTGAAAAGACCAAGTTGGTGAAGAGATAGATTAAATTCTCTGAATGTCCTCTACATCATAACTCTGTAGCTCTGCGACTCTGCAGCTGCTAAAAAAAGCTCCTTAGCTTTAATTTGCATTTCTAAAGCTCTTAAGAACTTCCTAAATTCTTGCAATTGAGAAAGATGACTGTTTCTGTGCTATGACATCTCGCATCTAGCTTAATTACAGGAAAACCATTCATCTACCATTGCTGACTTAATAAACTTTCGTGATTTTTGATATTTATTGTTCATTAATGATTAATAGGCATATATGGCGAGTTTTTGTACTTTTTGTTCTTTTATGTGTAGGACTTGTAGTGAATGGGCAAGGACTAACGGCAGTTGAAGCAGACTCATCACCAAGTAACATCATTTCGACAAAAGGATCATCAGTTTTGTTGCATTGGAGTTATAGTTACATTGGAGATGGTCTACAGGGTGTTATTACGGTAACCTACAAGGAACAAATAGTTGAATTTAACAGTACATCTCAACCTAGTGTACAAACACTTGCAAAAAGGATTGGACAAAATGGTGCTTTAAGATTGGCATCACCAGTACCTGCCCCATTTACTCGAAGAGTTCAAGTGATATCATCAAACAGTACATTAGTGATTCATAATCTTCAATATAACGATTCATCATGGCAATTTTCATCATATATCGAAGTTAATTTAGCCTTTGGTGGCACAAGAAATACCAATCATATTACTTTGAAGCCAGTTGTTTCCATCACAGTAAATGGTATGAATAGTTTGACTAACTGCTTTGGGGTTGAAATAATTGGAGTATTAGAAACATTAAGGAAGTTATTAACCATGAAGTTGGAATATGTTGGGGTAGAATAAGTGCTTTGAAATCTAAGATAATATTGCTATGAAGCTTTATATGTTCATTACTAAGGTATCTATGACTGCGAGAATGTGAAAAGCACCAAAAGTTTGCTGATAGAGAACTTCAAGAAATCTGTTAGGAACAATTTTCGAGATCATGTTACATAGGAAGTTAATAGGAGGGGGGTTGGAGTTAATAGGCGGGTGAAGGGGTTAAAATGCGAGGGCTGCGAGTCCTATTCAGACCGGAGTGTTGGAAAGTTTTTAATAACAGATGACCATGTTAACCTTGATTAGGCATTCATTGTAGGCAGTTCACTGTTTGGATATTTGTTTAATGTATAGCTTTAGCATTGCTCACTTGATACTGCTTTAGAGCCATTTCATGCGTCCGGAAGGAAACTCGCAGAACTTTTTCACTTGCTATGTGAAAATGAAGCACTTTTATGCATGATTAGGGTGTGTTGCATGTTGGTTCAGGGTGAACAGAATGTAATCGTGGAACATTGTGTAACTGTTGAATATGAGTTTGTTCCGGACGGGACAGCAACATATGTCATTTTTTAAAGCATTGAAATCAGCGTCATAATTCACTGTATGCTTCAATTCGCTATGTTGTAGTTTTTATTGACCATCACCCTTCAATCATAAATGAAACATAATAACAACACATGAAGTACAACGTTCTTACTGTTCAGAAATATAATGTTTACTGCAATGCAGTTTTCCGGATGGGGCTATTCTGGACCGGACAGACTAAACAAGTAAAACGAATTTCAATTCCAAGCCAAGATATGAGCGTAAGGTTACTTATTATGCTCGTTTAAATTTTGCTTTGTATGTTTTCTGATGGAAATGAAACAGTGGTGCTACCAACTCCCTTCCCATTTTTCCATTGTCACAGTGTGTGATAACATATAATCAATATGGCCATATTTGTCTAAATACAAAGTCAGAAGGACACAAAATTAGTTAAAAGCTGGAAGAATCCTCATCTACGTTTATGAAATGAGTATAGGTAGGGACTCAAATCGTCACAGAAGGGGGGGAAAGAATTTTGGGACCATGCATTAGAATGACCACGCCCTTTCACTCTCATCAATTTTACTGCAGGGACTTGACTATTGTACTATTTTAGTAAAAGAGAAAGCATTGAAAGACATGATAAAAGAGTGATAACAAGCAATGGTGTGAAGTAAAAAGGAATGATGTATTGCTGGAGATGCCTCATCAAGCCCTAACGTTTTATCATCAAACTTGGAGGGATAGGAAAGTAGATCCTGGAGAGAACTGGTGCTCCATGACGTCATCATGGCTTCGCCACTGTGATCATGGCAAACTAAGTAATGAATTGTCTTTGTATGTGTACTGCTTATCAAGAAAATGCCTTCAGATGGTAATATTAGTTTTACGAGTTTAGACCATCAAAAGTGGGAAGTCAGTTTAGGGCAGTGGTTCCCTACCGCCTTGCCGCGGCATATTAGTATGATTGGCCTACTCTCATCAAGACCAGAATCGGAGCGTTTCGTGGATCCATCGCTGAAATACAGTTACCGCAATTGAAGTTTCAAAATGGCACATTATCATTTTTCAAACCATTTTTAAGAGAAAATAAATGCACAATTTTAACTATTAAAAAAACAGTCAAGCATCAACATTTCATTTTTTATAGTAGTTTTTATCATCCTCGAATGCCTCGAAAAATATGGCTTATCCTGGGATTTATGTGTAGGAGTATGTACCAATGGGGCACCATCACTGGTTGGTTCCGTGAAAGGCTTTGCATCTCTACTGGAATAACAAAATGCTAATATCGTGCGAACTCATTGTTTTTTTACACAGAGAAGTGTTATTTTCAAAGATAACACAATATGAACTAAATGAGGTGTTGAGTCAATTGATTCAAATGAATAATTTCATAAAAACTTGGCCGATGAAGTCGAGAGTTTTTGAGTTGCTGTGTAAGGATATGGATTCTCCTTATGTTCGTGTACTATTGCACACAGAAATAAGATGGCTATCGAAAGAAAAGGTTCTATCTCCCGTAATTGAGCTTCAGAAAGAACATTTAATTTTTTTGTGAAAATAAAAAGCTTGATAGATTTTGCAAATGCTTTAAAATGAATTGTGGATGTCCAAAATAGAGTACTTAAGTGAGATATTTGGACATCTCAATGGTCTGACCAGTGATATGCAAGGCAGAAATGAAAACATTCTTACAGCGACAGATAATTTAGTTGCTGTTAAGAAAAAAGTTGCAATATGGAAAAATAGATTGAAGGTAGACAATTTGGATATGTTTCCATCAGTTCGCAAAACCTTCTTAACCGAGATGATTCTTATTATTAGTGCGCATTTGAGATGTTTAGAAAATAGAATTCAAGAATATTTTCCCTCAATCAGCATTGAAGAATTTGATTAGATTCGCAATCCTTTCTTAGATTTATCGGTCACCAGTCTCTCTACTTCTCACGTATGTGAAAAGGAGGAATTAGCAAGACTTTCCAGTGATCGTGGACTTAAACTGAAGTACGCACAACTGCCATTAGACGCCTTTTGGATTTCTGTTATGGAAGAGTATCCTACTTTCAGGAAAAAGACCATCAAAGTTTTATTACAATTTTCAACGTCCCATCTATGTGAGTTAGGATTTTCTTACCTAAGCAATATTAAGAACAAAACATGTGAAAGACTTACAAACAGAGAAGATTCAGTCTCTCTCACATTCGTCCACAAATTGCAGCAGTAGTAAAGAAGCACCAGGCACAACAGTCCCTCTGAACTTCACCATTCTTATTCTATTCCTGCTCCTAGATAAAGTATGTTGTATTTACACAAATAACAATCCTTTAATCAGATCTTCTTTGTTTTTAATTATGTTATAGCAAAATCGCTTTATGAGTAGAAAATGTTCATGTTTTGTGATAGGTGTGCCGAGAATATTTTAAGAACTCAATAGTGTGCCGCGATATTAAACAGGTTGGGAACAACTGGATTAGGGTATAGAAGATCAAGATTTGTATAGGGGGTGCAGTAGGCGAATATTGATAAAAAGAGATTTGCTTAGCAATCATGTTGGCTGCTTGTATATTATGAAGACCTGGGATAGCAGATACTAGATGATCCTCCCGTGGGGTTTAATTTGTTTCCAGGGGTCCTGTCTTCTGCTGCTGAACACAGCATAGTATATATGACAGGACACATGGCAGCTAAACACAAAAGTCCCAAACTGGGGTTTGCAACAAACCAACAGTTCTCCATGAACAAATTATTGAATCTGCAACATAACTGATAGGTGAAGAAAACATACAGCAGAAACTACAGCATTGAGTGTTTATACATTGCATTCACTTTCCAGAATGCAGTCCACAACAAAAGCGTCAACATAATAACCTCTGGAAAATATGCATTGAATAGAGAAATTATAAGCTTGAAAGCAGTGGCATCAGGTTTTGATAGAGGCTTAGCATATGTATAGCGAAGTATGATGGCAAATACTTTTTCTGTGTCACGACACTGTTTCCACGTTTAGCACTTACAGTATATCCCCTCTCGTATGTTCCGTATGCAACAGTAATTTGGTCATCTCAAGAAGATATCAAAGCAATTCTTGATGAATTCACCCAATAGGCAGGGATGACATGGTTAGAGTGTTGTGTGACTTCCATGGATTTACTATAAATGGCACAGCATTAATAAGAACTTTACTCAGAGTGTACTACATTCCAAAAGAGTGTTATTTTATTTAATTGTACGGTTTTCTTTCAAATTCTATTTCCTTTAGGACATTACAATTTTTGCCTTAACAGCGCTGCCACCTTTAATGTTCTCAATTTCTCACAGGGATTCCATACTTCATAGCAAGGCCCCCAAGCATCTGGGATGCAAATGAAGGTTCAAATTTACAGTTCAGAATTGAAATGAATGGAAATCCCAGACCATCAGCTGATTTCAGATGGCCTCATCTTACTGGTTCATCTCCAACAAATGTTCCAAGTGTACAGTTGTATCCATTTGTTTACTCATCTACATATACATTGAATAACATTGATGCAAGCTATTGTGGAAGAATTTTGCAAACAACATTAAAGAATAGCATTGGATCATCATCAGACACAGCAACCACAAATTTTACTGTCATGTGTAAGTTTATTTTACTTGGTGTCACATATTTACTGTTATTTACTGAAGACTCCAGAGGAATCAGTGTACTTTAAAAGTTCAAGGGCTTGATTTAATGAATTCACCAAAGTCGGAGATAGACCTGGACTTCTTCATTTTTGTAGTGGCCAAACCATGAGCTTAAAAGTATATGGAATATAAGAAAGCAAAAATTTTTCGTTATTTTTTAATGCAAAACGGTGGAGAGGCACTGCTCCCTGGTTGCTCAGTTTTGATTGTCCTGCATCTCCTATTAGTAAAAGTAAATTCATTATTTTAAAATGATTATTCATATGAAAGTTAGTCTCGTTATAGGAGTGTCCTGATACATAGACAGCAATATGGCAAGCTACATAGTCAATCTACTCTCAAGCCCGACATAGACGTCTCCACCCTACTTTGTCTTTACAAAATATTCATACCTAATTCATACCAGGACTTTCCTATTGCAATTGAAAAAACAGCAATAGAGATTACCATAGGATCGCCTTCTCCTACTCTCCCATGGGATACAATTAAAAGCATTAGATTAAATTGTTTCCCTGCCCTGCCATTGTGTGTTTGTTTTGAGTAGTCTTCTCAACTTGCAGTAAAATTGGACATGGATTTTGGTTTGAAAGCAGGAAAATTTGGAGAAGCAAAATGTGTTCAAGTGAAGTGGAATAAAACGGAACCGGGAATATGTTATGTCAAATATGACGTTGTACTCAAAAGTGCATCAGGAAGAAATGAGTACAGTTATTCCGGATACAACATTGGAGAGATTGCAACGTGTAACTTGCTAACATACAAATATGTTACTGATGTTCAGCTGACAGTCAGTTTCAAGTCTACTTCAAAAATTGTCTCTGCTAATGTCTCAGACACACCACTCTACATCCCAACTCCAACTCCGCCTGGTATGACACCAATTTACATTCGTTTCTTTCATTTTTAGATTGGTACAAGCCAAGGAATATCTAAAATGTCATATCTAGAATGATCTTGCAACTGCACTGCATTTGCATTGTATGATGTCATGCAAATGGACGTCCTTCAGTTTGCATGGAAACTTTGCTTGCAATGTTTGCCATCCATTCATTTAAAATTATCACCTATTCTTTATTTCTACATATTGTGCTTGTTCCTCATAAATATGTTGTTTTTTGTTAATCAAACATGATTTGATCTTTAGTTTTGATATTTTAATATAAATTTGTATGATCAATAGAGCAAAGTTACAGTTTACTTGCAACATAAGAAATCTAGCGCTATTTGTAATCTGAAAATAGCAGAGCCTTGCAAAAAGCTACTTTTAGACTCGACATTTGACTAGTCCTTCAGTCAGGCAAAATATTGCTACTACATCGTTATCTCCAAATTCACGAAGCTCTAAGTGTTCAACAATGAGCCCTAAACCAAATACTCCAGGTATTAGCGTTATCTCTTGAATGTGTCACCAGCTCTGACAACACTTTTGTCTTCTCTATCATATTCTCTACCAAATTTGGTATTGATAATTCTTTTCGTTCACACTATTACACGACCATCCTACTGAACTGTATAAACGATACCGCTAACATTTGCTGATGCAATTGATGTATAAAACACCATATACAAAACGCAATGCAAATACCACTTGTGCATCCTGATATCCTATGCCATAATTGAAATAATTCTTCTTTTCTGGCAACCATACTCAGTCTTTTTTCCATCTCTCATTTTCACCTTGTCAATGTTATTCACTTTCCATGCATTATAAAATAACCAAACATCAGAACACTAGTTTTGATTTGTACTCAGATTCTGTCATTATTTGTGATCAATTTATCCAGAGCTTTGTTATTTCATACAAAAATTCATCAATGTTTGACTTCAATTCCTAATTAATTGTTCTATTTAGGTTCTGAACTGTTCTATTCAGATTCAGATACAAATATTGGTCTGATAGTTGGATCATCAGTTGGTGGTGTGATATTTCTTATCATAGTCATCGTTTTAATTGTGTACTGCATCAGAAAATCCAGACGTAAGTGAACCCAACATCTCAAGCACATTACCCGTTCCGAATTCACTGTCACCACGAGTGTTTTACTTTTGTTGGAAAGTGTTTACGATCACTACAAACTACCATTAAGTGCAGATTTTTTATTAGGAGTGCTAGGTGCTAGTAGAAAACCTTTTTATCAACTATTTGTCTTTATTCTACGATAGATGCACATAAATAGGACATAACCACATGATGGTATTTAGTATTCTTATGAAGAACCCAACCTGCAGCAGAGTAGTAATTAGTGCAATAGATTAGTACAAATATATGAAAAAGCACACTCTAAAGGCATATTGAAAAGTGACTGAAAATTTCTAACTAAACTAGAAATAAAATTGGTGGATATTGCTGGTCTTCCCAGGGACCGTGCTTTGGGTAAAAACACTAACTGTTCATGAATTTTCTTTAGCTTTTGTTGTACGAGGTAATCGTGGAACTCATTTTTACATGTAATGGGATTTTGTTCCAAGTCTGTGCACTACGATAGAAAAAAATTCCTTTTGGGGAATTCTAGATTTTGTCTTGGAATGTCCAAGTGCAATCAATTTCATGTTGAATAGTTAGATATTTAGTATCTATTAAGTTTTCCTTTTAGGCTATCGGGGCAACGACCAATTAGGAGTTTTTCATCATAACTGCCATGTCAACATTAGTCAAGTTTGAGACCGAAAGCCAATTGCAACACCACCCATTCTATTCTCTTGACTCTTCTATAAGCGTGAGTGCTCTTTTCTGTAAACGCTGAAGATGACCAAGCCTTGTGCTTGGAAAATTGCCTCATTGCTCATCACTGTACATCAAAGGGTCCTGGAGCTTTGTCAAAGATGTTCAAAAAGCATAAAAAGAGAAGAAAACCAAAACGATTTACCAACTGTCATCATAGAGATCAAGTCATCACCCACTGATGTACTTTTGCTTCGGTTGAAATAGTCCATCCATGCTCATTGCATCTGCCTTCAGATTTCATACACATTCGATCAATCAAGAATTGTATCAAGAAAATCGTATAAAATTTTTGATCGGAAACAGTTTGGCGGGCTCAGTAACGACATGCATCGCTTTCGATTTGAATAAACAAGAATAGACAATTATCCTTAGACATGGCCTACTGCTAAGAGATTCTCTATTCAATTTCTATGGATTGACTAGTGTCAGTCCTTTTTGAATCTCTCTCATGTTACATTGACTTTATTTCAGGAAGTAGCAGTAACATTGATTCTGGGTATGAATAAAAAGTGCTCTGCAAATTTCTCATCTCTGAACTTTAATACTTGTTCTTTTTCTTTGTTTTATTCAATTATAGCACTTTTAAAACTTTTCTAAGTAAGACAAGTGAATGCTATTTTCCATCATTGATTTAAGAATCGCCATGTGACTAATGTTTACTACTTTCTACCATTCCTTTTCAGTATTGGCCTTAGCTTTCAACTCTTAATCGTATTAGCCTAAAGTCATTTAGTGGATTCAGACTTTAATGTTTTCTATGCTGTCTCAACAGCCATGACTACCCGCCTCAGGTGGACAACTATGCAATGGTGAGATTAATAAGTTCCTTCTCCTACTTCTTCAGGCTTCTGCTTCCGCATCTGTATTTTTGTAAGTAGATTGTCGTGGAGGAATGCCAGCATTTCAATAGCCAATCAAAAGTAGCCACATATTTATTTTGTATTAAGTAATGCCGGGGAAAGGCCGTATGGCCTATAACAAAGACCCGAAAATAGAAAACTGGGAAAATGGGGAATTTTAAATAAAGAGGGTGATAAGATCAAGCTTTGTTGATGTTAGATTTAAAAGATGACAAATTACACTGCAGATGGCACTCTCCAGTTGACAGTGAGTGTTGATGTCCTTTGCAATCTCTCTCCTTCACTTTTGACGTTTTTTCTTATTGGCTACTCCAACTCACCAATAAGAATGTATCTTTGGTAACAACATGATGAGCTGAGGTTGCCACAAGAACCTCACTGCAGCCAAGATGCTTAGAGAAGTCAGTTTAGAGTTGGCCAGATCTCTCCCAATGAAGGGGTGCCTGCCATGCTAGGGAACCCTATTCTCTCAGAACAATTCATTAAAATATCAAAAACACCATTCACTCATAAATATCTCAAGAGATCTTGGTCCTTTGTGCAATGTAAGGGAAATGCTGGGGGAGAATTGACTGTTTTTCTAACACACAAGATTGGTGCAACATATTAAAGTCATCATTCTCCACTCTAATCTAATCTCTATCGTAAAATAAATGTTTCAGAATTTGTATGTTTCGGACTTGCTGATGTAATTTTCCTTTGCGCATTGGTTGTTAGGCAGACTCATTGACTGTTTTCAACCCCAAACTCTGTGGACTCGCATTTCCCTGTTTGAGATTCATTGAGCATTGGTAGATTTAATTCAAGATTAAAATATTCATATTTTATAGTTTTTTTGAACCTCATCTTAGCCTAGAAATTTTATCCGTTAAGGCGAATATTTTTATCACAGACATTGATGTGCGCTTAAGGAGATACAACTAGACAACTATGATACATCATAGACATATTAGTCAAATGGTATTCTTATTTATAATATTTTCACCAGTACGTTTAAGCTTCATTTCTATATTTCTTTAATCGTTGTTTTTGTAGGCTGGGGAGGTACATCGAAATCAGCGAGTATATCAAACTGGTAGAGTCCAGAATAAATCAATTTTGATATTTGAGAAAGTTGGTGAAAGTGCTAGAGATAGGCCTACGCACACAAGAGGAAAAGCGGAGTCAGATTACGCCGACGTCAAAGTTGATAGATCGGGCTATCCAGCTGCTGGAGCTGTACCCACACGGAATAAGAGTGGTCGCAACGAAACACATTAGCTTATTCCTCAACTGCAGGTGCTTCGTGCTGTCGTGCTGCATCAGTAACTGATTTGTGGAAGTCCATCATTGTTTGGCTATGATGGTTGGTGTTTTGATTCTTTGTTTTGATGTTAAACTGGTTCTGTAATCTTTATGATTGGTGAAAGTTTATTGCAGTAAATCGTGTTACGTTGTTTTCCAATTACATTTGAGATTAAACGGAAGACACGAGCACTTACTAAATCATCAAATTGATTAACATATTTTCCGACTATTAGCTGAATTGTGCTGTTTAAAATTCCATTAACCATCAGCTATTTTTACATAAAACTATGTTATGTTATGTTAATTAATCCCTTGGAGTTCATTGTCAATTTCCTGTCATAAATCTATGCAGTTTTAAATTTCGCTAATTATCAACTAGGTTTGCATAAAGCTATGTTACATTTTGTTCCTAAAAGGCCCCATCCGTTTTTATTGCAAAAGTTAATTGTGAGAATTTATGTACATCTTCCGACTTTGAAGCTATTAGATTATAAACCTGCGCATGGTCACTTCATCAGACTTCCCAGATTTCTTCAGAAAATCCACTTGGCGTCTATACATGTTTCAAATCAATTCTGCACCACATTAAAACTTTTATGTTTATGTATTAAGCAAAGATCATGTCTTTCTATAGCGTAAAATCTGTTTTCAGATACTGTTTGTGGCACAAAGTGTCTTAGGATAAGTATATTTGATTAATATATTGTTGAAAAGGTATGATCATTCTGTCATATATGGTTATCATACTATTTGAGTTCAAAATATATAAAAAATATATAGTTCTGAAATACAAAGTAGAACTTGAGATTTGATGGGGAAATAAATGGGGGAAGAAGAAATTTTTTTGTATAGCTTTACCTTGAAAATCATTTCTATCAAATAAGCCCTGTGCGCCTAATCAAGTAAATACAGACCGCCTGACGTCAGTGTTTTCTGTGACACAACAGAAGGTGTCACAGCATACCACAGCTTTGAGGCCTATAACGAGAAATGCAGTAAAGTGTAACTACTCACCTATTTGAAATCATGTAGATCATATCATATCACGAATATTTCCTTAAAATTTTAAAACATTCTTCATATTTTAGTGTTCTATATTCTCCCCCAAAGTATGCTTAGCTTAAGCTTAATCTTTGAGTTATTCGTAAAAAAAAATTTAAAATTTAGCAACTTTGGGCCTGGATATTTCTATAGATAGCGAGGGGTGGAATATTTTCAGCCAATCAAATAATCGGTTTACACCATCATTTACCAATCAAAGTGTGCAACAGACAATAGAGAACGAAGAGAAAATAACTCTTCATCTATTTTGACAGCAAATGGCTAGTCAAATGAGGATTCAGAAGGAGGACAAGAGGTGTGCACCAGGGACGGATCAAGATCGTCACTCTGGCTGCACATGTGACAGTCAGCACTCAGCTGCAACATAATACTTTTTATCTTTTGGCAAATTTTTTCTAATTTTTAATGCATTGAATCAACCCTACGATGGATAGACTTGATTTGATAAATAGAATTGATAGATAGATTTTATTAGGTAGCTTAGCACGTGAACGGCAGCAGAATTTATTATCTTATGATAGATTTACTGGAAAAAGTAAAGCACTTTATTGAAAAAGCGAACTAGAATGCGTTGTTGATAATCTATAATGTTGAATTAGCAAAAACTTTGCAAATGTGCCGTAATTTCGAGGAAAATCTTCTTAGCTGAAGACTTATCGGCTAGCAGCGACACTTCAAAGAATGATGCCTGCCTTCGCGATATGAGTGATAAGAGAGTAATAGCTACAACGTACATTTCAACATATAATTTTCAGCATTGAATTATATTCTCTTGCTCCTTAAACGTGTCTGAAACGAATCTGACATAACTTTCAGGGTCATAACTCATATTCCTGGGGAATGATCCTGAGAATGGTAATTCCCCATGCTCAAAGCACAATGTTGTGTTGTCATTTCAGTTACATGGAAATTGTGGTCCTTCGCAGCAACATGGGATATCGTGAATCTATGCAGGCAAGTGGTGGCATTTCTTGTATTTCCAAGGCTAATTTGAAGATTATGTCCGTGTTCAGCGGGTATATTGATAGCTAGTACTTAAATAAAAGGATAATTGTTTCGGAGCTGCATATATAATTTGCAATATGATACCAGGATAGTGCGATTTTAATTAGTTTATTGATGTCGTTATGTATTGTATAACAAAGATGGCCAAGTAAAGGACTTATGATAACCAACAATATAACCAAGGGGCTCCTCCTCCGAGCATTTACAACTTACTCCTGGTCCCATCCTTTACTGTTCTTGAAATAGTTAAACTATTCCGCCTTACGCAGCTAATATAGTGTTGTTTCGTAATGGAGACTGTTATAAATGAGACAAAGGGCAGTTTTCTTTTGTAGTTCTTGCAATGTTGCGGAAGTATTTATACCCTATGTAATTGATTCTCTTGTAAAAAAAATATCACAGTATCGAGCATTGGATGATTACGTCAGCGCAACATATCATTACAGCTATTTTTAGAATCAAGTAATCTTTCGTTCTCTCACGAACACAAAAATGGTCTGATTTTGCACTGCTCGTCATATGGGCGCACTATATTTACGAAATAAACTCATTCTCTACAATAGATAAAGCACAAGGCCACTGCCATCATAAAGTTGTGAGTCATAAGTTGAGACTATGCTCTAATTTATCACAAGTCTAATAAGAGGAATCAACTTCGATCTTCATCGATTAGGGTATCATCATAACTCGCGGCCAAAGTATGCCTAAGGTCAGCGGCTGGTAGCCGCCTTTTTCTGAGAGACCTTACTTGAAGATTCAAAACAGCAAAAGTCTTTACCGAAAAGGGGGACTATTTTATTCTGTTTGACTTCTGTCTAGCTTATAGATAGCGTAGCCTTTTGCCTCACGAAAGAATACTGCCTTACTGAAGAAGCGCTCATGGATTTAAGCAATTTTACATTTCCAGAACAAAGGAGGATATGGAAAAGAAAGTTTCATATCAAATGGCTTGTGATATATGGACTTATCATGCATTCAGACCAGCTCTTCCCAGGTTCATATTCATTTTCATCTATACAGTATTTTGAATCAACTCTACCTTTCTTTCTTACTTATGCATGTAGAAATTATGTTCTCGTACCAGCAAAAGCGTGCCTGTCTAGTATTAGAAGTCGCACCACGTACATGATGTATGTCAAAATGGCGTCTTGCTAGCGTAAGTGCATTCTTTGCAAAGCTCACTCTCACGATTCATTTAGTGATTGTTGCTTTCATGTTATGTTACAATGAATAAAGGGTTATTTAATTACAATACCCGCGAGCTTGTGTGAACGAAAGGATGCCCAAATTGACATATTCTGTAATGGTCTTGTAGCTAACGCCCCATCTATACCAAACAGAAGCCGAACGGCTTGACCTCCGTAGAAACGGAATGAATGATAATTCAGAGTACAGGAAAACGCAAAAAGTGGAAGGGAAAAAGAAAATTTCAAACTTATAGGAAGCTGGGGAGAAGGTAATGACTTCAAGATCCGCTGATTTAAAAACCCCGCTGCTTATTACAACCCCCCTAGTCTATTCATTTTAACAATTTTTGACTTACTTTATATCTACTGCACAGTGATCATTCCTCTGAATATTGCATGTACTGACTCCAGAGTAACTCATTTAACCTTATGTCTTTTGTTTTTCTGATTCTACGTCATGTTTGCAATGCCTATGAACGGAGTTTTCTAAAAGCATTGTCTTACATTTTCCAATCCATGCCCTCTTTTTGCTGCCCCCCTTATTCACTTATTTTCAATCCACGAGTAATATTTTCAGAAATGGTTTAGAGC
>OLMO02000294.1:8601600-8635837 GCA_900291935.2 Cassiopea xamachana | reverse complement strand
CGAGATTAGATTACTGACGTTCAGCCAATCACTGGACCATTTATCTTTTACTCTAGCAGTTTCAATTATCAGCTGGGCTCTATTCTACAGTCTTTGGAGAGTTTCGATTTTTTTGTGGTGTATATTTTCATACCAGGAGTCTGCTACAGATCAGAGATGTTACCGTTGAGTATAGTTTTCGGAATGCAGATTGATTTCTAGTGATTACTTTATTTGCCTTAAGGGAACTCATAAAGTTAGTCATGAACTACTCTCTCCAAGATCCTTGAGAAAACCGATATCACTGAAATTGGCCTATAGTTAGTGACATCATTTTTTCCCCTGATTTTAAAGTTGGGATAATTCTAGCAATTTTGAAAATATCTGGAAAAACTCCATTCATTAGAGACGAATTAAAAATCATTGTCAGTGGTTTGTAATAATATCCTCTACATTTTTAATGATAGTTGTGGGGATCTTATCTGGACCCGCCGCTTTTCCATTCTTCAAATTTTTAATAGCATTAGGCAAATAAGTTTCACATACAGTTTTGAATGTCATTACGTTTGCCTCAAGTGAAATGTAGCAGAGACAATCATCATCTGGCTTCGAAGTAATCTTCTCTGCTAGCTTAGGACCAACTAAAGCAAAGTGGCGATTCATTGCCTCCACTACATCCCGCTCACGTGTTAGATATTTACCCTCTACTTCTAAGCTGGAGTGTGAAACTGTCTCAACATTTTTGTCGAGTACGTTATGTATAGTTCGCCACATTTTCTTCGATTAACCCATTGTAATAATCCCTAATAGATATACGTATCTTTTTTGTTACTTGATGACGCTTCCTTTTGTAAGCCGACAATATTTCGGGAGAGTTTTCCACTTGCACCTTCAGTTTATCTCTTTCAAGAATTGATCTTTTCCGAGAGGGGGTAAGCCATGGAGCGAATCAATTCGAACCCTTTTACGTCTTAATGGTGCATGGATACCCTAGATTGATTCGAATATCTCCTGAAATATGGCCGCCATATCCGTGGTATTATCACAATACGGACTGAGGATAGTTTTCCATTTTACCTGCTGTATGTCATTTCGGAAATGTGCTTTATTGTATTTTCTCATATTGCGCGATTCAATTACTTTTTGCTTTTTACTTTTGAAACTTCGCCAGGCATTGATTTTCCGAATTCCATACACCAGATAGTGGTCAACCATTCCGGATTTAATTACAGCCGCCTCTGTAATATATTTGGAATGTGTGGAAGAGAAATAGTCAATTAATATATTACTTGTTCTTTGCTCTCCTGATTCTGTCGTCGTAACAGCAACTCGCGTATAACTTTTGATCAACTGCACGAGTTGGTACTTGAGCTGTTTGGCATTTGCGTTCTTGCTGCATTTTAAGTCACAGTTTGTGTTTCCGATCAGAATGATTTCCTTCTCTTCTCTATCTAGGCCCTTTAGAAGTTCCCTTAAATTTTCAACTGCAAACTCTTCAACACCTGCAGTTGGAGGTCGATACAAACATACAAGATGTAATGATTTTGCATGGATATCATGGGAGACTTCAAGAGAGATTAGCTCCAGTTTGTCACTTTTTATCTTGATAATGGGTTCAGGGAGTTTTTCCTTTAGATATACTGCTACCCCTCCCCCTTTGCTATCCCTATCATTCCGATATATCCTATTCACATGACTTGAAACTTCAGAGTCGTTCACTTTACTATCGAGACTTGTCTCACTAAGGCCAATAATATCAATATTGTTATCATGCAGGATAATTCAAAGTTCGGATTTGTGTTTTCGAGGGGAAACTATGTTCAGGAAAGCAATTTTTAGACCATTTCTCTTCCTTGGTTGTAGGCTACTCCTGTTTAATATATTCTTCTTATGGCTGATACACCCTAGCACTATTTAATAAACTTACTCAAATTACCAGAAAACTTTCGCACACCACCGTCATTCAAGTGTAAACCATCCTTTCATAAATACTGTATATGTTGTTATCATTATTTATGACGTCTATGCCTCTAATACTCAACTCTTCACGAAGGAGTTCATTGACTTTTCTTGCTTTCGCATTCAGAGTCTGGTTATCTTTTCTCTTAAAGACAGAAGAGTATGCCACGCGTGCTGATGGATTCTTTTTCTGAACTGATTCCATGGAGTTCACTATGACTTCCGCTAGATCTGGGGGTGATTTGTCATTCACATTGTTCCTTCCTGCATGTGTTATGATGACGCAAGATTTCTCGCTGCCATCTATCTTGTCCTTTACCTCTTCAATTTGCATTCCTGGTTTAACCCTGACCTCAACAGTTCTGTGATCATTCTCTTATTTTTCCCTTTTTACGTGTCTCAGTCGTGAGTCTCCTACTACCACTACATTTAGCTTCTTACACGTCCCTCTTTCGTTTCTTTCAGCAAGTCTTTCTTTTGCTCCTCGAGCTACAGCATCCCTTGGCTTGCTTCACTGTTTTTTCGTCTTGTTTCTTTGTCTGTGGTTCTAACTCTGAATAGTTTTGTTGAATTTCAGGTCGTTCCCCTTCACTATATTGGTCTTTGTCATGCCTCATCTTTGTCATGTCGTTGTGCCTTATCAGTTAGGGATTTGCAAAAGTGTATTAGATTTGGAGGACACGGATTTTAACATCTAGCACCATTCAAATCCGCGCTGTCAATCACTTTTATACATCCAAATGATATCAGGAACAGCACGCCCCATCTTAGACAACTTTGCATTCATTTGCTGCTACACAGCGGTGTGAACAATCTAGCTTACATCAAATATGAACCGTAATCGTACCTCACAAAATAATTGTCTTCGTGTTTCGTACCGTTTTCTGTTGTGGTTTTCTATTCCTTGTGCTTCATCAAGGAGCCACTATGATACACTCTTTTTATAAGTTTTGTTGAAAAAACATTCTTTGGTCTATATTGCACTCACTCCATTCGATTTCATGTGATTCAGACAGAGCCGCGATGAAGCTAAGCTGTGGTGGGGTGCAGATTAACATTTAAACAATAGGATGAGAGAAACATTGGGGGCTTAGGGCGGAGACTCCAAGAAATTTTTGTTGATAACCATGCCCTTTACTTTGTCTATAGATGTGTCAAATGCCCTCTCTAGCACCACAAGGTTATCAGATAGGCATGAAAATGTGGTGATTTCTATGTTTAAATTCAAAACAGAAGTTGTATGAGGATTTGTAATTCCAGTTCTTATTGTATTGTATTGTTTCGAAAGGAAGCACTCTATTCGAATTGAAGATTCATATTTTCAAACAATGAAGTCTCCTTCCTTAAACAAGCTAATCACTGAATTTATGCTTTCTACAACTACACAGATTCGTTCTATCACAAAGTGGCTATCACTGCACCTTAACTGACGAGTTGTGAAATTTATTTAGGAGTCATAGGGTGTGCCGATTAAACTTTCCCAACATACTACTGCTAATGCCCTAGGTATACGAGCTACCATTTTCGACAAATCAAATGATCCAATTCAGGTTACACATTGTGCCTACAGATTGCAAATGCTTTCATAAAATCGTATGACTTACAGACACAAGGAAAGATTTACCCACAAAACCTCTTCCATGACAGGCATGACATCTCAAAAATTCCCATTCGATACCGTCTTGGCTCAACTTGCAAGTGATCGTTAAAGGTAGCACCACAGAAACACTTTACAAATATCGCATTGATCTCAATTTTTGACTTTGCATCTTCTCGCAGCTTGCATCTTCCCAAGTCAAAACGCTCGCAGCTAAGCATAGGCAGTGGCGTAACGGAGCAGTGTGGGGCCCTTAGTCAAAGTAGTGGTTCGGGGCCCCTATTTTTTTGCAATTCACGTTTACAGGCTAAGATTCCCCTTAACTGCGTATATTTTTTACACCGATATACAACTTGTAAACAACATCACCTAACATCAACAAAACAATTATTAAAATATAAAATCAGGTTAAATAGAAGATATCTAGGAAGTTTTATTGTAAGTACCAGGATTATTATAGAGTTTATTATTACTATAGAGTTTATTATTATTAAAGTGGGCCGTGGTGTCCTTCAGGGGGATTGCTTGAGCCCATTAACTATTAACTTATGCTTTAACACATTCATCCGCTATGTCTCTGACCAAAAGTTCAAACGATTTGGATTTAATACTAATTACCTCCTTCCTATCCATTGGTTTCAATTTGCTGATGATGCTGCAGTTATAACTGGCTTAGAAAAAGAGAACCAAATTCTTCTAAATCACTTTACAAGATGGTGTACCTGGGCCAACATGATTATTAGAGTCGATAAATGTTCGACATTCGGAATCAGAAAGTCATCTACTGCATCCATGCAGTATCTCCCAAAGTTGTTCATTAACCAGGTTACTGTCCCAACTGTGAATATTGGTAAGTCATTCAAATATTTAGGCCGCTTCTTTAATTTCTCAATGGATAACTTTGATCATTTGTCTGAAGTCTTACAGCTTGTTACTGACTTGATGAGAACACTGGATGACATTCCTTGTCACCCGAAAAACTAACTCTTGCTATACCATCTTTTTGTTCTTTCTAAATTATCATGGAATTTCACAATTGCGGATCTGGGAAAGACATGGGTAATTGAAAACATAGATAACCTGGTTTCTAAATATATCCGTAAATGGCTTGAGCTACCGATTAGTGGCACCCTTAGCACCCTTGTTTTGTCGAAATCAAAATATGGTTTTAGCCTTGTTCTTCCTTCAACAAAATTTGCTCAATGCCAAGTAGTTTTTAGAAATGCCCTGAAGTCATCTCCTAATAATGACATAAATGCTCTTTGGTCTCGTACTAGCTCTGGTTGTAATATACAATATGATCAATATCGCAATACAAAACAAGTTCTCTCCGCTATTCAAAATGACCATGAAGACTGTACTCATCACGAATTGAAGTCACAAAGCTTTGTTATCTCATCTATACTTCTTCAAGGCAGTAAGCATACTCACAAATTTTGGACTAAAGTTCATCATAATATGCCTAAAAACATCTTTAATTTTATCGTCAAGTATATCAACAATACTCTTGCTACTAAGAGAAATCTCTGCAAATGGTCTCTCTCCACTATATCTGCATGCTCTTTCTGCTTCCAGTCTGAGACGCTCCAGCACATAGTTTCTAGTTGCAAATCCTATCTCCAACATGGTAGATATACCTGGCGTCATAATTCAGTTTTACTACATATTGCCAAAACCCTCTCATCTATAGCGAAAGCTCATTATACGCAGACCTTCCTATCTTTCCATCTCCATCTTAAATAACCGGTGATTCTCTTCGACCAGACCTGGTAATAGTGCTCAACAATGCTACTGTCTACGAACTGGAACTCACTGTTGGCTTTGAATCCAATATAAAACTAAATAGCGATCGCAAGGCTAATAAGTACCATCCTCTTATTGGTAGCCTCCAGAAATCATACTCGACGGTAAAATTTGTCAACCTTTCTATGAGTGCCCTCGGAATATTTGGAACTTCTTCTGAATCTCTCTTGTCAATGCTTAAAGACTTGCATTTTATCGAAAAGACTAAGCAAAATGTGATACTGAAAACAATGAACATAGCAGTTAGATGCAGCTACTACATCTTTTGTAGAAGAAACAAAAGTTGGACCAACCCTGATTTGCTTGACTTTTAAAGACATGGTTATATTAACTCAAATACACTTTCGTAATTGCTTTTCTTTATGTGTATGTGTGTTGTTTTTTTTTCATATATATATATATATATATATATATATATATTTATATATATATATATATTTATATATATATATATATTTATATATATATATATTTATATATATATATATATATATAGCAGACTTGTCAATTATACACTGCCTTAATGTAGTGAGGTGTATCATTATATACTTAAAATATATTATTATAATCATGAAGTTTCAAAAGAAATACTTGTTTGAGTCAAGCTTTATCAAGGTAATCATTTCTATAAAGTTCTGGGATAGTTTGTCCCCAAATGTTTAAAAAACGTCATGAATACAAAGTTATTTGAAGTTTTAACGTAAAAAGATGTAATTTCAGACTTACAAGCCAATTCTTTTATGTCTCTGAGCATTGAAATTTGCGAATCGATGAATGAGTTCAGCCTTATCAATTGATTTGGCTTCCGTATTTTCTTTAGAAAATATTTCCAAGTTATCGAGTCTTTCTTGAGATATCTTTGACCTCAAGTAAGTTTTGATCAATTTAAGTTTGGAAAATATCTCTCAGCTGTTGCAACAGTAACTGGAATTGTTACAAACAGAACAAGTAACTTGTATGCTTCTGGAAAAGATGAACTTCACTCTGCTTTCCAGCACTAAACTGACAATTTCCAAGACTGATGTTTTGTCTTCAATTTCTTTCTTAAACTCATTTGCAAATGATGTCAATTCGGTTTCCAAATTTTCCGGAAAATCATCTGGACATGCTGCAATTACAGCTTTTGCAGCAATTACCAGTTAAGGAAACTCATACTTTGCCAATGATTTGGGGTAAAGAAACTTGAAAAGGTTTGTTACTAGCCTGTGCCGGTTAAATCGCATTTGAAGATGCATAAGAGCAGTATCGACTGCTTTGTAAAAACACATTTACTTTGAAACATCTTTCAGAGTCACTTAGGGAATCACCACGAGACAATTCATCAAAGAAACGTTTGACTTTGTGGGTTCTCTTCTGGATAAATTCAAGTGATGAGCACCAAGAACCTGCAAGTGCAGAAGCTGTCATCTTCACTGACTCCCAAGAGTTCCGAAGTAGCTCTATGTCTGAAATTGAGCAATTCATAAGTCCAGATGCAACTGAAAGACCCAACTTAGGCGACTGTAATTCTTTTGATGTAGAATTCATGGCACACAGAGTTCTTTCCTGCATGACTATAAACAGAACAAGTTCAAAACTATCCATCTTTTCTTTGAGGCTTTTCACATCATCCCTTTCCTTTTTCTTTTCTGACGTGAGAATCAAGTGAGTTAAAACTTTCATTATTGGGGATACCGATCTCTTACAGCACGAACAGCATCAACTCTCGAAGACCAGGTAGTTTCGCATAGTTCCTTAAGTGTAAGAGAACCTCGATCAGCTTGAACTCTCAGCTCCTCCCATCTTTTCAAAGATTGTCCGAAAAAACTGAAAATTTCTCCGTGCACATCGAAGAGGATCCGATTGGCCACAACAGAGTCTACAACATCATTAATGACAAGGTTGAGGTTATGGCAGCCACAGTGCACAAACGGCACAGGGAATGAAACCATTTCTTTAATCAAGGTTTGCACGCCGGAATGAACTCCACTCATTACACTAGCACCGTCATATTCTTGCCCTCTGATTCTATGAAAGTCGATTCCAAGAGATTCTATAAAGGTTCTAGCTGTCGAAGCAATACCTTTTGCATCTGGATTGGTAATCTTAACAAGCCCTATAAAACTTTCCATAACAGAGCATTTGTCATCAACAATTTGAACCCAGCGTACTACTACACTAAGCTGATTGACTCTACTTATGTCACTAGTCGAATCAAGAATTATTGACCAAAATGGGGATGCATTGATCTTTCCAACTAGGGATGACCTCACTGATCTTGCAAGCAACTCAATCAACTTGTTCTGAATAGCTGCACTCACATACTTTGTTGTTCGAGCAGGAAATGATACAACTTCAGCCAAAACTTCATCATATTCAGTTAACAAAGCAACCATACCAAGACAATTTCCTCCTTCACAATACCCATCTTATATATTCTCTTTGTGACCCCTGAAAGCTAATGATAGTGAAACCAAGGTCGAGATTATTGTCACTATACGATGGAGAACTTTAACCCAAAAACGAGAGTTCTTTCGTATCTGTTCTTCATTCTTTTCATCAAATTTTTTCCCGGCTTTCATGGCAGCGTATACAGACGCGGCTTGAACGTGCATGTGTGTATTCTCGTGCCGTTTTATCTTTCCCAGCAAGTTGCGACCAGTACCAACACTATTGATCCAGCCTCGCTGGCTTTCGTAATTATGCAAAGAGCAATCTGCGAGTAACCAACAAGCTTCACAGAAAGGTTTCTGCAGTTCCATTGAATAACAGAGCCATAGCCTTGGAATTGAAATGCCTTTAACGTGCTTATAATAATACCTCGCACTAAAATTTGAAGAGACAGACCCATCTTCTTTTATGTATTCGAATGAACCACCTGGTCGATGGCCCATACTATAAAATAATTTGTTATGATCTGCATTGTGGAGATCTTCACAAAAATGGCCACGATCAGTTGGATAAGACTTGGAAAAATCAAACTGGCACGGCGTTACTTGAGTAATAACTTGACTCACATTTTCGTCATTCTCGTCAGGAGTTTCATAAGGCTCATCAGGGACAGTACTCGTGACATTTTCTTCCACATTTTCCCCCTGCGGAGCGAGACTTGAGCTTGGTAGGTCTTGGTCTTTGCTTTTTTCAAAAACCATATAAATTGGCTTTGTATTTGCTGCAGCACCTATCTTATGCTTCTTTTCTGCCCTTTTTCTCGCACCAGTTTCATAAACACGCTTTTGATTAGAAGACATTGTGAAATGAAAACAAGAACACTGATGGATGATTTGAAAACATTTGTATATAGATAAACATTTTCAAACTGTGTCATTTAGCAAATCAATCATATCTGTGATATTCTCTGAAATTAGGTGCTAAGTTTTATAACGGATGTTGGCGTCCATTAGAAGGAAACCTTCTTGACATGTTATGTCTTCCATCAATATCAATGTTATGTAGTTATGTGGCTATTTAGTTACATCAATATTATGTGGTACTAATGACAAATCAAAACAAGTCTTACACCCACTTTAATGATATTGCGAATCTTTCAAAAAAATTTTTCACAAAATTTCGCCGGGGCCTTTCCTCGGGGCCCAATTGTTTGGGGCCCTTAGTTTCATGCTTAAAGGTGCACACCGTGCGTTACTCCTCTGCGCATAGGGAAAAATATACAATTTATCCAGCCAAGACGCTGATGACAAGATAAAGTGTACGGACGGGTAAATTTGGTGTTGTCTACTGTGTGGAGCACCGAATAATTGTGGGAGGATGTGAAGAGTGTGTGGGGAGTTGGTAAATGCCCTTAACATTAATGTGTGATACTACGTCATTGAAATAACAAAAACGTTTGTTTCAACTCCCATTGATTATAATAGGATTGTTGTATTTCTTTAAGTCAATTCTAAAACGCATCTACTTTTTTAAGTTAGAGTCTTCAAAGTTAAATTTTGATTTCTTAAATTTTCACATACTCTAGGATTAGTTTTTTCTATGCACTTACCATCACACATGCTAGCATGCACACACTGGGTCTAACTACTGTTGTATGATATGACTTTTTGCAGCTAACCAGTTACAGAAAAGCCATCATCTACCATTGCTCTCTTTGTAAGCATTCTAAGTGATGGATGTACATTGAACTATTAATTAATTGTAAAAAGGCTAGTTTTTTTTTAATTTTTCAATTTTTGTTTGTAGGACTTGCAGTGAATGGGCAAAATTTTATAAATGCAGTTGAAGCAAACTCATCACCAAGTCACATCATTGCTACACAAGGATCATCAGTTTGGCTGCATTGGAATTATACTTATATTGGAGATGGAACACATTATGGAGGAGGTCTGACAACATTATATGGGGAACAAAGAATTGAACTGAATAGCACATCTGAAACTGCGATCAAGACACTTGCAAGAAGAACTGGACAGAATGGTGCCTTAACATTGGAATTACCAGTACCATTATCATTTAATGGAAGAGTTGAAGTGATATCAGCAAACAGTACATTAGTGATTCATAAAATTCAATATAATGATTCAACATACCACTTTTCATCATCTGTCAGTGTGGTTTTAACTCCTAGTGGTGGTGATGCGGCTAATAGCAACTTTGTCTTGAAGCCAGCTGTTTTAATCACAGTAACTGGTATGAGTATTTATCACTTTCCTTTGTTCTTCACCAGCCTCTGATGATTTCACAATATATTCTTACATCAGCATCACAATGATAGCTATATTGAAAGAAAACCATTATGCCCTTTGATATGTCATCCCATGCTAATGAACCAAATTGCTATATGTAGCCTATCTCAGAGGGTTACTTCCCCCATTTCTATACTGAGGTTGCATATTGAAGTGTTCTAAACTGTTTCGTTATTCATTGCAAAAATACCAGATCTAGAACGTAGCAGCGTCGTGCTACAGTATTTGGAGTAATGTGGCTTACAAATATGCTGAGTTGTTGATCACAGGAGAATTTAAACTTTCTCATCTTTGGTCCAATTTGTTTTACAACATACGGTTTGTACCTTTGTCAAACAGCGAGACCTCTATGCCTCATTCATCAAACAGTGCATAGGTAATTCATAATCTTAAATAATGATTCAAATTGTCAATTTTCATCAGTTTTCAATGTATGAACATTGCAACATTTGAATCCACTTCGATAGGATCTGTGGACTTTATGGGGATTGTTACATTATACCTCTAGACTGCAAATACAAAGTCAGTGGCGTAAAATAAACGCTTGTGGCTATTAAGAGTTACTAAAGATTGGGGTACCATGTTACTTTCATTCCAAAGATTTGTAAATATGTACATTCTGAAAATTGCTGCGGGGCTTCCTTCAGTGACGCCCTTTTGAGTTTTCCAAAACCCAACCTACGTCGGTTACCTCCCACTGTGTCAAGTGGCATTGTGGTAAAACACTCACTAGAAGTGAGTTCATACCAGTTGTTTTCATCTTAATAAACGGCATGAGCATTAAATATTTTCCTTTCTAAATTTACTTATTTTTTTCATTTTTGATTTCTGAAGGAGATCATATGACTTGATTCGTTTTCTATCATTTTTTGCGATAAGTAGCATTGCGGGCCGCTCCGTAGAGATCGTGAGGAAATTTTGGATCGAGGCACAGGATTTAAGTCCACCGAGTTTTGATTTGATGTTATTTTACAAGCTTTCGATAATAGTGACTTGTCAGTTTACTTATTATGCTCAACTTTGAATTAAAGATTGCTTAATTCAGCACTTAAATAAAGAACTTTCAAGAAAAAACCTGAGTACAATTTGATTTCGTTTAATGCACAGATTCATTTGCCAGTACTAGAAGGTTGATAAACAGTTCATCTCATGATGCTTCGTGTCATAATAACATGAGCTCATAATCCAGAGAAATCTTTTTTGCAGCCTGTCTTACAGCACACAATGCGTTGGAAATGACGGATTTGTGTCGCCAGGTTTCCCCTTCATTCTTCATAATACATTGTCGGCATCATTCAATGAGAGCGACTTGTAATTAAGTAGATAGAGCATCTTCTAAATTACATTGTATTTATATGAGCACCTTACCAGCTTGCACTTTTCACTCAAACAATGAATCAGCTTGGCTTTCTAAATTTTACAACAGGGATTCCAGACTTCATAGCAAGGCCCCAAATTACCTTTGATGTAAATGAAGGTTCAAATCTACAACTACAAATTGAAATGGATGGAAATCCAAAACCATCAGCTGATTTCAGATGGCCTCATCTTACTGGTTCATATCCAACAAATGCTCAAAGTGTGCAGTTGTATCCATTTGTTTACTCATCAACATATACATTGAATAACATTGATGCAAGTTATTGTGGGAGAATTTTGCAAACAACATTAAAGAATAGCATTGGATCATCATCAGACACAGCATCCACAAATGTTACTGTTTTGTGTAAGTTTATTTTCCTTGTTTTAACATATTTATTATTCTTTTCTGGACACTACAGCGGAAGCAGTGTACTTTAAATGTTCAAGGGCTTGATTTAATGAATTGGCCAATGTTTGAGATAGACTTGGAATTTTTTTTTTATATTCGCTAAACCATGAGGTTAAAAGCATTTGGAATACACGTGTTTTTTTTATAAGAAAGAAGTTTATAAGAAAATGAGGCTCAAATCGTCAAAATCTTAAGAAAATCTTAAGAAAATCACGAGGCTCAATGTCAAAAATTAAGTGTTTTCATAGGCAAAAAAATCGGTATTTCGTCGTTATTGCATTCAAAATGTTAAAGGTGGAATTCAAATTCATGTATATAGCATTATTAACGATAGCTTAAACCACTATAGCCAGCTTTTTTCAGTAAAAGTTAAGAAAAATTTAAGAAAATCTCAGGCTCAATTTCGAGAAAAGTTAAGAAAATTGAGGCTCAGGCAAAATAATGATTTTCTTATAAAAAAAAAAACTTGTATAAGAAAGCAAAAATTGTTCTTTAATGTTTAATGCAAAACCATGGAGAGGCACTGCTCCCTGGTAGCTCAGTTTTGAATGCCCTACATCTCCTATTAGTATAAGTAAATGCATTAGTTTAAAATGATTATTCATATCCAACTCAATCTCCCTACAGGAGTCTCCTGATACATAAACAGCAATGTGGCAAGTTACATAATCAATCTACTCTCAAGCCAGGAATAGACGTCCCCTACCCTACTATGTTTTTTCCACAAAATTCATACCAAATTCATACCAAGACTTTCTTATTGCAAGCATCTCCCACTTTTTCATTCTCAGCCAAATTGAAATTGTTGTATTCAGATCCATAAGTTTTGCCGCCAAATGAAGTCTTTTCAGAGAATGATTGGCGTCATAAGAAATGACAACATATTTATATTTTGCTTTCTATGATATGAGGTGCTTTTTCATCCCTATCTATCAATTACAGCCCCCACTACTTTTGTCCCTACTTCTTCAATTATTATCCACCCTCTATTTGTTTTACAGGATTTTGCCAATACACCTCCCCTCGGTTTATTGCAACTGCATAACTACTACTAGATACAAACTGTACAATTCAAAGCATTAGATTCAGTTGTGTCCCTGTCCTATCATTGTGTGTTTGTTTTGATTAGTCTTCTCAACTTGCAGTAAAATTGGACATGGATTTTGGTTTGAAAGCAGGAAAATTTGGAGAAGCAAAATGTGTTGAAGTGAAGTGGAAAAAAGTGGAATCTGGCGCATGTTATGTCAAATATGAAGTTGTACTCAAAAATGCATCAGGAAGTAACGAGTATGAAGAGGCTGGATACAACATTGGGAATATGAAAATCTGTAGTTTTCTAACTTTCAGCAATGTTACTGATGTTCAGCTGATAGTCAGTTTCAAGTCTACTTCGAGAAATGTCACTGCAAAAGTCTCTGACACACCACTCACTACCCCATCTCCAACCCCGTCTGGTATGACACCATTTTGCACTCGTTTTTTCATTTATAGATTGGTTCAAACCAAGGAATATCTAAAATGTCAGATCTAGATTGATCTTTCAACTGCACTGTATTTGCATTGTATGACTGTGATCTAAATGCACGTCCTTTGGTTTGCATGTACATTTTGGGTCATTCCATGCCAAATCATCCCAAGAAAAGAACAATGTTTAACCCACTATCCTAGAATTGTTTGAAAACTTGCACACTTGTAGCAATGAATGCCATGAATGATTGTTGAAAATTATTCTTTGATATTTCAAGTGGTTTGGATTCCATGACCATGTTAACTTTCAGGCCTTCACCCCCAACAGCCAAGCTATTTCACGGAGTGAATTTTCATTTAAGTTCAGGTCGTGATACAAATTTACAGGTCTGAGATATCATATTCAAAATTTCTAATTAGATGCAATTCCTTATATAGATTTCAACAATGAAGTCATTTTACACACCTTGTTTAGTTTTTTTCATATTATGCTTCAAAGAGCCACCAATTTTTCAATGGTTTTTGAAGTGCCCCCCAGAAGTTCCCCTCCCCTATCAAAGTAAAAGCTCATACCTAAGCTATTTATTAATATTTGGTACAGGATAAGTTGCTTTTACACCTTTGAAGTGGATGGCTTGGTAATCTGTGTCCTTCATTTGTAAAGTACTTGATGAAAGGAGACCACTTTCTACCCATTTGCGACACCGTTATGATGAAATGGAATAAGAGGAATATTGTTGTAGGTTTAAAAGCATGCATGTTTTTTCCAAACATAGTACAATTTCCTATAGCATCCTTTGGATTAGGGCAGTGCTTATTCGATTTATTTTCGATGGCAAAGCCCCTCCGTGGAAAGAGAAAATATCTCCCCACTCAATGCGATGACTATAAATAAGAGTATTGTCTATAAAATGTTTACTTTGTATCATGACAAGAAATAGTGTATTCAACCTACCATCACATGAAAATCTTGTGGCAGTTTACACCATGAGTTTTGGCTTGTTTTTCAATATTCAAAGTGGTTTGGGCTCCACCATCTTTTAACCTGTTAGTCCTTGCTTACTACACCATAGCCCAACAGGGGAATATACTGTGCTTTTTGTTGCTTGCTTTTGAAAGAATCAAGCTGCTCACGTTTGTTGAAAATAACGGGCTTCAAAGTGTTTTAATTGTCTTCAAATTGGTCTTTCAGTATATCTTATTTGCAAGGTTTTCTATCTGGGCATGCTCATTAGCAAAAATGAAGAAAGTTGTCCCTCAATTGAAGAACTGCAGAAAATGAACAAGACCTGTATACTCCTTGTGGTTCTTTTTGTCCAAGCTGAATAGAATGCTAGTTACATCATCTATTTATTAGAAATGGATCCATGCTTTATTGGCACTGCAATTAATTGGGAGTGCCATAAAACTGCTCGCACCCATCACAAAGACTTGCTCAGGCTTCAAGACCTGGATGAGATAGATCAACAATTATTCAAACTCTGGACTGGCATTTTAGCTGATATTGAAAATGTTTGCCTTCACCATCTGAAGTATTTGATTGACAAGTTTGAGTCTTTTATGAGGGTGTGTTGTCATCTCTTTGAAATGCACAAAAGTACCAGGAAAGGATCCCTTCAAACAATTTCAATAGCATTGACAAGAGAGGTTTCGAGTACTGGATTGACCCTAATTCCTGGAAAGGAACTTTGCCCAACACACAAGGGCAAGGTTTATAGTGTTCTACAGGAGCCAGATGAATGCCATTCACCTTTACAGTCTGATAAGGACAAAGTTGATGATGACATTGCAGGTTTTGTCGAGTCAGTTTCTACTGAAGAGGAAAGAGGTAGATTGTCTGATTGTCTGTCAACAATTGGATTGTCACCGTTAAAGTTCCATTCTCAGCCCTCATGTACCAAGATTCAGCAAGGGAAAAGAAAAATTGGTGCAGCAATTGCTACTATAAAAGAAAAAGTATCTAAGTCATTGGATGTTCCTCTACATAGACTAGAGCTAAGGGAGGAAACAGTTATGCATGACACCATCAAAAAAGCTGAAGAATTTGACCACTTGATGCTACCTTTGAAGGAACAAATTGCTGCCCTAAACACAAATAGACTTAAAATTCAAGCGCTTACTCTTATCCCACAAAGCTGGCCAAGAAGACAGGCTGCTAACTTTTTGGGGTCTCAGAATACCTTGTAAGGACTGCCAACAGTCTAGCTTTGGAGAAAGGCATATTGTCATTGCCTGACCCTAAACAAGGGAAAGAGCTTTCAAGTGCAACAGCCTAGTTGGTGAATAGTTTCTATCATGATGAGGAACTCACAAGAGCAATGCCTAGAAAGAAAGACTCCTGAAGTATTGGTTCCTCCCAACACAAGCAAAAGTGTCTCATACTGTGCAACTTGAATGAATTGTTTGCTGCTTTTAAGCTAAAACACCCAGAAATAAAACTTGGATTTTCAAAGTTTTGTTCCTTGAGACGAAAATGGTGTATTTTGGCTGGTACAGCTGGCACTCATTCAGTTTGTGTTTGTGTAATACACCAAAACATGAAGCTACTCGTTGCACCAGTGAGGCTAGATTATAAATATTTGATTCAGTATCTTGTTTTTGACACTGAAAATCAAAACTGCATGATCAGAAGATGCAAAGATTGCCCAAATAATTTTGTTGGCTTACAGAGGGTTGTTAAAGAAAGTTTGCAAGATTGTGATGAAGGAAGCATTATACAGTTTTCACAATGGACAACTACAGATCGCTCTACAATGGTCATTCAGCAAGAGTCAGTGGAAGACTATATTGATCTCGTTGTGAGAAATTTAGAAAAACTAAGTACTCATTCCTATATTGCAAAATCACAGGCAAAGTATTTAAAGGAGAGAATACAAGATTTTGAGGAAGAAACTACATTGTTCTTGGGTGATGTTGCAGAAAATTGTGTGTGCTACTATAAACTTTTCGACCTTCTCCAATGACAGCAAATCACTCTTGATCAAGGTAGGAAGACAAAATTTGAGAATGAGGTGCTTCTATATGTGCTAATTTGATATATCTTGCTACAGAGCCATAAAATGAAAACAGTTAAGAATTTTTTTAAAAATTCAGATGGGTGGTTTTAGCACTGGATTCTACTTGGAGAAAAACTTTCATGGAATTCTGTGATCGTGGGTTAAATGGCTGGGTGAAATGACATGAAATGACCCTTTTGTTTTTAATGGTTGCCATCAATTCATTTAGAATTATCAAATTTTCTTTATTTCTAACTATTGTGCTTGCTTCTCATAATTATGTTGTTTTTTTTGTTAATCAAACATGGTTTGGTCGTTAGTTTTGTTATTTTAATTTACATTTATATGATCAACAAAGCAAAGTTTACAGTTTTCTTGCCACATAAAATGTTTAGTACTATCTGTAATAAGAAAATGCTAGAGCCTTGACAAAAACTACTTTTAGAGTCGAATAGTCCGTCAGTCAACCAAAATACTGCTGCTATATGGTCATCTCCAAATTCAGGATGCTCTGGGAGTTCAACAGCCAGCCCTGAACCAAAACCTCCGGCTATTAGCTTTATCACTTGAATGTCTAACCAGCTCTGAAAACACCCTTGTCGTCTCTATCATTTTCTTTACCAAATGGGGTTTTGGTAATGCTGTCATTCACGCTATTACACGACCGTTCAACAGAACTGTATGCACAATAATGCTTACGTTTGATGATGTATTTGATGTATAAATATGGAATGTAATTAGTACTTGTGTATCTTGATACCTAATGCTATTACTGGGACTCGTTTTTCTTTTCTGGCAACCATACTTAGTCTTTTTTCCATCTCTCATTTTCACCTTGTCATTGTTATTCATTTTCCATGCATTATAACATAACCAAACATCACTACACTAGTTTTTCATTTGTATTCAGATTCTATCAGTACTTGTGCTCAATTTATCCAGAGCTTCGTTTTTCATGTAAAAATTTATCACTGTTCCACTGCATTTCCTATTGAATTGTTCTATTTAATTTCAGAATTTTTCTTTTCAGACTCAGATTCAAATATTGGTTTGATAGTTGGAGCATCAGCTGGTGGTGTCATATTTCTTATCATACTCATCGTTGTAATTGTTTTCTGCATCAAGAAATCCAAACGTAAGTGAGCTCAACATCTCAAGAAATTTGCCCGTTCCAAGTTTACTGTCATCATGAGTATTTTACTTTGCTGGGAAAGTGTTGACAATCACTACAAACTACTATTAAGTGGAAACATTTGATTAGGAGTGCTAGTAGAAAAGCCTTTGTTTTTATTTTACGATATGTGCATATAAATTGCACATAACCACATCATCTTATTTAATAGTCTTATGTAGAACTCCACCTCCAACAGAGTAGTAATTAGTGCAATAGATTAGTAACAAAGATATGAAAAAGCACACTCTAAAGCATACTTAGCTTGTTTTGAAGTTGTTCTTAAATCCGGAAGTCAAATGGTTCTGCTTGCAAAACTTCATGCATTATAATTTGATGCATGAAGGTCTAAATTGGTTGACTCATTGATTGATTGTTGAGTGATTAATTGATTAAGCGATTGTTTTAACAATGTGAGGATAGATCATATTACGTGTGTAACGCTTTAGCACCTGTTGATGTTTTAAATATGTAATGAGAATAAAAATAAACCTTTTTTGTCCATATTAAATGACAAAAATTTTCTTTCATTGTAGCATTATATATATTACCACTAAACTGCTGACAAGGTTTCACACCTGTATGTTTTATTATACGAGCAGTGGTAAAACTACAAATGCAAGTCTTCTTCATTTTACCATTAAAGCTACTCTCCAAGAGGTCTCCATAATATGCTCAAATTGGACTTTCAGCTTTCATATAATCCGAGAAGTTTAAATAAAGAGAACTTAGCAAAGTTCATCTACTCCTCTTTAAAGCTCATTCATTTCTTCATTTATCTTATTTAAACACAAATCCCCTTTCAGCTGTTAGCTATCAATACAAAGATGAGTAAATGGAAACTTTTAACTAAGCAAGAAATAATATTGGTAGATATATGCTGGTCTTCCCAGGGATCATGCTTTTGGAAAGGATGCTAACTGTGCAGGAATTCTCTTAATTTCTTTGTGAACGAGGCAATCGTGGGACTCATTCTTATTTGTAAAGGGATTTCGTTCCACATTGTGCACCACGATAGAAAAATTCCTTTTGGAGAATTCTAGATGTTGCCTTGGAATGTAAAGGTGCAAGTCATTGTATATTGAATAGTTAGAGATTTGGGATCTAATAACAAGTTTTCCTTTTAGGCTATTCGAGGCAGAAACTGTTTATTATTTTGTGGGATCATAACTACCCTGTCATATTTTATCAAATTTGAAACCAAAAGCAAATTGCAACACCACCCGTCCTTTAATCGTGAGCCTTTTATAAGTGTGCGTGCTCTCAAGCTTTGTGCTAGACAATTTGCACCATAGTTCAGCAATGTACTTCAGATGACTCTCGAGCTGTGTAAAAGATGCTCATAAAACATTAAAAAGAGAGGAAAACCAAACGATTTCCAGATCAGAAACAATTTCAAGATAGAAATCCAATAATCATCTACCGATTTGCTTTGTTTGTCAAATTAGTCCATCCATGTTCATTTCATCTGGCTTCAGATGTCATAAACTTTTGCTCACTTATATGAATTGCATAGAGAAAATCGTATCAAATTTTGATCGGAAGCATTTTCGCGCGCTCGGTCACGACTTGTATCACTTTCGAGTTGACTAAACAAGAATAGACAGAAAGGTTCAAGAATTGAAGCAATGTTCTTTTATTCTTGATTCTGGCCAAATATACTGTAATGGGACTAAAAGTAATTTTTTTGCTTTAGAGACAATTTGATTGATATTGCATGTAAACAATATCTAAATAAAAGTGCCTTTGTGTCCTCAGGCACTATAGGTGATATGTGTGGGGAATCAACAAGAAAGAGGAAGGATATCTTCCAGGGTCTATCAAGTATGAGTGAAGAACTCATTACTTCATTTACTAAAATTGTAACTGTAGCAAAATATCCGTTTATAATTGGAATGTTAAAGCAAAGAATATAGTAATTTGCGATTCTCACGATGCATTCTGGGTAGTTATAAATACTTGAAGAAACAGTATGTACATAAGCAATATCTTTCATAAATGATTGAAGGATATTTACCAGGTAATAGATAAATAATTTTATCTTACAATGCTATTAACCTGTCTTAAATTTGCCTATGTTAGATAAGTTTGCTGGAAGACTATCCTACTGGCCCTTATTGTATTCGGATAAGTAGAGTGCCCTCACTCACTCGCTTGAGAGCTCAGCAAATTACCTGCGATTGACTTATTGAGTGATGGATTGATTGATGGATAGATTGATTGATTGATGCATAGATAGATTGATTGATGGATAGATAGATTGATTGATGGATAGATAGATAGATTGATGGATAGATTGATTGATTGATTGACCTGCTGATTACGAAAGGGTGATGTTATATGTACAGAAAAATATATTACCCTTCTGGGCTGATCTTTCCAGCTTTAAATCGATCTTATGTCGTTGACTTAGTAAGACTCATTGTAGCTGGAAGACTTTTCTCTCTTGTTGGATGGAGTCATATTTGTCTCATTAGGACAGCTGTGATGGTTAGAACAAATCAATTACTCGATTGGCTGTCTAAGTTTTCAAGATTATTGAGTGTAAACTTCAGCTAAAAAACACTGTTATGCTCTGCTTGCAGCTGTATGTGATAGCTAAAGTAAAGCATTGCTTGATGGCTTTAGTTTTTAGTTAACATGATGGCATCAAGGACACCTTGACGGTATAATTTTGAAAAGTGTCATAAAGAGGCTAATATTTAAATTTTTTTGTTTTTGATTATTTACAATTTGATGAATTCCAGTTACATTCAAAATTACCTCATATTACACTCACTTGATTCCAGGCAGTAGAGGTGATACTGAATCTAGGTATGTAAACCGTGTCTCCAAACTTTCTGCACTCTTCTATGAAATGTTTTTTCTTCTTGCTGTTTATTGAACTGTAGGACATCCGAAGAATTTTTTCCACCAGTGCTTTATTACTTGGCATGTATACACGCCTTTTTTATAAGAAAAGCATCATTTTTCTGAGCCTCAATTTTCTTACCTTTTTCAAAAATTGAGCCTGAGATTTTCACAAAATATTTGTAACCAACTGGCTAGAATGGGTTTGCACTTTCAATTATACTCTCGTTGTTAATCTTGTATACTCAAATTTGATTTCCATCTTTATTATTCGAATATAATAATGCGTAATAACATTCGTAATAACACGCGGAGCTACCAGTGGACCAGCCCCCCGCTGTAGCCTTCACTGCACTCGCAGACGCGTGGCCTAGGGCTATGAAATGGAGATAGGCGCTGCCCTATGCGCCATTAGGCGCGGGAAGGACTTTTACTTTGACTTTTTGAATAACATTCTTTGGCCAACAAAAACACTGCATTTTGGAAGCTGAGCCTTGTGATTTTCTTAAGATGTTCTTAAGGATCGTTGTACACTAGACAGAATACATCGGAGGAAGCAGAATAATCCTCCATAGCGCATGCGTAGATAAGTTTGGAAGTGGCGAGTTAGCCGAATATTTACGTGGCTGAAAAATAGAATCCCTTCCATCTTTTCCTTGGCGGAAATGCCTTTTATTTGCTTTCGACCAACAAACTCCTTCAACATAGGCAATCCTTACGTGCTCAACATGGCTGCTCAACCCGTATGCCTAGAGAGAGAAACGCTATTAAATGTAATGCAGGTAGCTGCTGTTAAAGGAAACGAGTAACTATTATCACTGCTATCTCTAAATTGAGTCCAGATTTGACGAGAATTTTTGAGGGAGGAGGATCCTTAGAAGTGATTCCACTGCTACATACAAGTAACAGCATCCGACATCATCCAGTCAATCGAGTTCTACGAGGAATCATTCCTAGTGCAACTGAAAACCTACCCAGGTATTTAGGATAACAAAAAAACCCAGACTACAAGCAGAGAAATGTAAAATCGAACGCTTGATAACAGTAAAGTCTTACTTTCAACAAAGATAGTGAGTATCAAAGTTGGCCTTTATGTGATAGTAGTATGAAATTTTGTATCAAGGGCTTCTCTGTGCAGCATCCATCTACATGTTGTGAATTAGGCGAGCATGGGATAAGAAGAAGACTAGATGTAAATTTTATTCTAATTAATCAATTAAATTGAAGCTATTTGCATTATTCTAAGATCTATTGTATCAAATTCTACTCTGCTCAACTCAATTCTCAATTCCAATGCAATTTTAAAACCTGCTAGCCATTCTAAAACCTGCAAGGTATGCATACTAAATAGGCATAGGTAATGGGAGCATAGGGAGAGCATGCAGAGAAATGAAACTGAAATGCCCATAACAAGAGCCCAGTGTGGCCCTTTACTGCGCTACGGCCCTTCACCGCTGCGGCCCTTGACAACACTACATGTTACAGAAGAAAGACATCAACTTATTAACTGCTACTTTTAAGTTACTATTGTTCCTAAAGTGGCGAAATTGAAGGATTGAAATTCATACAATGCAACTATATTTGGTCGATTTTGCGCTAACTTTAGTTTCCTATCAATTTACACTATGCATAGCGATATCATCACAACAGCGTCACTAAATCTTCATTCCTCGCGGAAAGTTCTGCCTATTGTAAAACGAACCTAAAACTTTGGCTATTTGAGCTGCATTTTCATTAAATCTTTTTTCTTATTACAAAAAGGCGTGTATGATATTAACTATTTTCTATCATTCCCGTTCCTCGTCTTTTCTTAGCTTTGAAATCTTTGTCTGCTTAGCATTAGCATATTCAACAACTCAAGGTTTAATATATGTTATTACTTCTCAGTAGCCATCAGACTCACTACCCACTTCAGGAGGGCCAGTATGCAGTGGTGAGATGATAGTGTTTTTCCATTTCTATTTATGCAATTCTACTTTAATAGGGAATATCTCTTTTCCATATGTCATCTGATAAGCTCGGCACAGCAACTTTGATGCTACTAAGAGGCTTAGAGAGCTCAGAACTTTCATGTCTCCTTCAATAATTAATTTCACCTTGTTTAGTCCTTTGGTTATCTCTACGACCCCATTGGACTCATTTATTGTTTCATGGATTAGAATCTTTTTATGTTATGAATGCGATCCACCATTGCAAAAGTTTGCTATGTACTCTAAAAAGTTACCCAATGCAGAACATAAAACATGCTTAGAATGCACCATCAAGGATAACAACTGGGGTAAACAAATATGATTGATTGCATCACTCCTATACTAAAGGGCCTGTATTGGTCACCAATAATGCAAAGATTTGAATTCAAGAATGCACTGAATATTACAGCACTATCTTATGCATATGGAGAACTCTCTCTGTAAAACTTCAACGAGATATCCTCTAAGTCAAATGCAGTTGAATGTTCCATAAACAAATCATAACACGTGTGGAGAAGGAGGTCATCCGTTGGTAGCTGTGGTATTATGGAGTCGCTTACCCTATAATGTTAGGATTTAAAAAGCTTTTTCATTATTAATTATAGTTGATAGTTTAAGATTTTAATCTTCTCAGCAGCCATGACTACCAGCCTCGGGTGGATAACTATGAAATTGTCATGTTATAGTGCTTTTGAGCCTTATCTTACCCTAGAAATTTTACCTGTTCAGGTGACTATTGTTATCATAGACATTGAAGACCGCTAAAGGATAAAATCATGATGCATAATAGAAGCATTGGTGAAATGATATTCTTATTTTACATATTTTCACCATCACGTTTAAGCTTCTTTTCCATATCTCTTCAATCGTTTTTTTTGTAGGCTGGTGAGGTAAATCGAAGGCAGCCAGTAGATCGACCTGATGCAGGCCAGAATAAATCAATTTTGATATATGGGAAAATTGGCGAAAGTGCAAGAGATAGGCCTAAGCACAGAAGAGGAAATGCTGAGTCAGATTACTCTGATGTCAAAGTTGATGGCGCGGGCTATCCAGTAGTTGGAGCTGTACCGACACGGAATAAGAATGATTGCGATGAAAAACTTTAGTTTACTTTCTCAACTCCAGGTACTTCCTGGAGCATCAGTAGCTTTGTTTTGTGATGATGGTTGATTTTTTGAGTCTTCGATTTGTAGTTGAACAAGTTCTGCAATCTTCATGGTTGGTAAAAGTTTATTGCTAATAATTTGTGTAATGTCGTTTCTAATTTCATTTGAAATCAAACAGAAGACACAAAATCTTGCTAAATCATCAAAATGATGACCTAATCTTTCGAATATTAGCTGAATTATGCTGTTTAAACTTTCTTTAATCATCAGCTATTTTGCATAAAAATATGGTTAGTTATGTTAACGATTACATTGGAGTCGATTCTCGATTTCCTGTGTCATTAATTTATGCTGTTTAAATGTCATTAATTATCAAATAGGTTTGCCAACACTTCTTTTACGTTATGTGCCTAAAAGGCCCTGTCCGCATTCATGACAAACTTTAATAGTGAGATATTTGTTTCTGTATATCTTCCGACTTGGAAGCTATTAGATTGATAACCTGTGCACGGTAACTTCACCAGACCTCCAAGATTTCTTCAGACAGCCCAGAGTTTGCTACATCACAAAGTGTAGCTCTGCAGTGCTTCGAAGCTCTCAGTTTGTTGGATAATCTGAATCTCCCAGCACGAAACAGGAGAGATTGCCTTATCATCTGTCATCAACCTAAGCCAAATGATGCACTTGAATTAAATTGAAATTAGTAACTGCCGGGCACTAATGTCAATACAAAAAGTGAGATGACAAATCATTAAGCATAAGATTGGGTCAATTTAAATTTCGGAAAACAATAGCTCTTAAACATCATATTCGAATAGTTTATTGTACTTTATACGTAGACAAATTTCTGAACCTGTAAATAAATTATCTCATTGCTTTTTGTACAATCAAACATTGTCCAAAGTAAGTTTTTCAATCAGTACTTTAGTTAGGAACATATATACAAAAGTGTCTTAGAGATTAGTGTTTTGTTGTGTATTGAAATAGATCTAGTTTTTGAAGCATTCTATATGCTTTCAAACATATGAAACTTGGCATGAAAAGTTTTAACATTAATTACTTTATAGTTGCTATTACTACAGTCATATTTGACTTCAGAATGAGGTGAAAAATCATCAAGTATGAGATTGGGTCAATTTAAATTTAGGAAAACAATAGCTCTTAAAAATCACACTCGAATAGTTTATGGCAGTTTGATACGTAGACGAGTTTCTGACTCTGTACATAAAACACTTCATTCCTCGTACCACAATCAAACAATTTCCATATCAAGTTTTTCAATCAATACTTTAGTTAGGAACATATATACAAAAGTTTCTTAGAGATTAGAGTTTTGTTGTGTATTGAAACAGATCTAGCTTTTGAAAGTATTGTATATGTTGTCAAATATATCAAACTTGGCATAAAAATTCTTGCTATTACTTACTTTATGGTTGCTAAAGTTAAGGCCATTCTTTTACATATAATTACCATCATATTTGACTTCAGAGTTTATTAATTTGATGATAGTACAGCATTTCATTATTATCTTATCCAATTGTTGAAAGTATTATATTCGATTTCAAATATCAATTGTGACATAGTGTCCTGAGATTAAAATATCTAATTAATATATTGTTTTTAAAGTTGTTGCCATTCCTGTATAAATATATGCTTTCAGATTATCATCGGTTTATGGAATTAGAGATATTGTGTAATTTCAGACAAAGCTAGTCTCTAAAAGTTTTAATGTGCTTTCCAAGATTTTTCTGGGTTGAATTATCTTCTTACTATACAATTGGCATCTATATATGATTCAAATCAATTCTGCACCACGTTAAAACTTTATGTTTATGCATTAAACAAATTTCATGTCTTTCTATAGTGTTACATCTGTTTTCGGATACGTTTTGTTGCATATAGTGTCTTTGGATAAGTATATTAGTTTAGTATATTGTTGTACAGTTATGATCATTCTGTCATATATAGTTAGAATAATATTTGAGTTCAAAGTGTATTGTGTTTATTGCTTTGCAATACTGAATCAGTATCTTCTTTCTTTTTACAACCCATGAGATATAAAACATATATAGTTCTGACATACAAAATACACTTTGATATATGAAAGGGAAATAAGGGGGGAAGAAGAATTATTTTCTGTTTTTATGGCCTTACCTTGGACATTATGTCTATCAAATAAGCCCTGTGCGCTTAATCACGTCAATACAGCCCGCTTGATGTCATCGTTTTCTGTGAAAAAACAGAAGGTGTCACAGCACATCACAGCCTTGAGGCCTAAGACGAGATGATCAGCAGTAAATTTTCACTACTCACCTATTTACATTCTTGTAGATCATCTCATATCACAAAAATTTCTTTAGAATTTTAAAACATGCTTTATATTTCATTATTCTATATTCTCCTGCAAAACATGTTTAGATGAAGCTTAATCTTTGAGCTATTCGTAAAAACATTTTAGGATTTAGCAACTTTGAGCCTGGATGTTTCTATAGATAGCAAGGGGGAACATATTTTCAGTTAATCAACAAATTGGTTTACACCATCATTTACCAATCAAATCGTGCAACAGACAATAGAGAACGAAGAGAAAATAACTCTTCATCTATTTTGAAAGCAAATGGTTATTTAAATGGCGATTCAGAAGGAGGATAGGTGTCCATCAGTGGCGGATCTAGACCAGCACACTGGTTGCACATGCAACAGTCAAAACTCAGCTGCGCAATAATATTTTTGGTCATTTGGCAAGTTTTTCTACTTTGTAATAAATTGAATCAACACTACGATGGACTATATATAAGTGTATTACAATTACCTATTCTGTGGAGGAGCTAGCAAGAAAGAGGAGATCCCATATTTCCAATCTTTATTCCGAATTATTAAACTTTACAGTTTTTACAGAAGCCCAGCAGGGCAACAAAGTAGATAGAGTAAGATGTCTGTCCACAGGATGCTTCTTTCCCACTGTAGCTCGACTGTCGGACAATTTTCATATGAATTGAGGAAGCCAATCATTTCGTTTTCCTGTGCGACCGTTTGCCTTAAGGATGCTTGGTAGTGCTGTCGCACAATCTTACAGTAGATTTGATAGATATATTTTATTTGGCTTCTTAGCACGTAAAAGGCCGCAGAATTCATTATCTTATGGTGGATTTACTGGAAAAAGTAAAGCAATTTATTGAAGAAGAGGACTAGAACGCGTTGTTGACAAACTATAATGATGAATTAGCAAAACTTTGCAAATGTGCCGTAATTTCAAGAAACTCTTCTTAGCTGAAGACTTATCGGCTAGCAGCGACATTCCAAAGAATAATACCTGCCTTCGCGCTATGAGTAATAAGAGATTCTTAGCTGCAACATACATTTCAACATATAATTTTCAGGATTGAATTATTTTCTCTTACTCCTTAAGCGTGCCTGAAACGAATCTGAAGTAACTTTCAGGGTCATAATTCATATTGCTGGGGAATGATCCTGAGATGGTAATTCCCCATGCTTAAAGCACAATTTTGTGTTGTAATTTCAGTTATATGGAAATTGTGAAATAGGTCATGACATAATTTTAGTAACTGGTCATATGTTTTATAATTAAGGACGGGCCTAGTGATGGATGGACATTAAGGAACCATCTGATTCATACCATTGTCTTTTTATGTAGGACATTTCTTTACACTGTTGTTAGCTATTTCCTCACTTTTATTGACCTGCGAAGACTAGTGTAGTTTTGCAAATATATCTTCATATTAATTTGTTGCAAAATTTGCCAATAACTTTGCTTTACAATCCAGCCACCCCACTCAGGGTGTCATGTGGTCCTTCACAGCAACATAGGATATCGTCAATCCATGCAGGCAAGTGGTGGCATTTCTTGTATTTCCAAAGATAATTTGAAGATTATGTCCGTGTTCAGCGGGAATATTGATAGCTAGTACTTAAATAAAGAGGGTAATCGCTTGGGAGCTGCATATATAAAATGCAAGTTGATACCATGATAGTGCGATGTTTATGATTTTAATGATATTTCTATGTATTGTAAAACAAAGATGGCCAAGTAAAGGATTTATGATAACCTACAATATAACCAAGAGGCTCCACCTCCGAGCCTTTACAACTCACTCCCGGTCCCATCCTTTACTGTTCTTGAAATAGTTAAACTATTCCGCCTTATGTAGCTAACATAGTGTTGTTTCGTAATGGAGATTTTTATAAATGAGACAAAGCGCAGTTTTCTTTTGTAGTTTTTGCAATGTTGCAGAAGTTTTTATAGCCTATGTAATTCATTCTCTTATAAAAATATCATATCACAGCAACGAGCCTTGGATGATTACGTCAGCACAACATATCGTTACAGCTATTTTTAGAATCAAGCAATCTTTCGTTCTCTCACGAACACAAAAATGATCTGATTTTGCATTGCTCGTCATATGGGCGCACTATGATTACGAAATAAACTCACTCTCCACAATAGATAAAGCACAAGGCCATTGTTATCATAAAGTTGTGAGTCCACAGCAAGGCCGGTTCCATGGGGGGTGTGGGGGTGTGAAACCCCCCCAGCGATTGATCCTGGCCATTCAGTCGGTAAAGTCTAATTCTCGGTCGGTAAATTTTTTGAAAATTTTTGCTTGAAATGCGGCATCTAACTCTACTCTACTCGGTACATTGTAGCCTACATCCCCCTAAAAAAATTTCCTGGAGCCGGCCCTGGTCCAAAGTTGAGACTATGCTCAAATTTATCACAAGTCTAATAAGAGGAAGCATATTCGATCTTCATCGATTAGGATATCATCATAAATCGCGGCCAAAGTATGGCAGAGGTCAGCGGCTGGTAGCCGCCTTTTTCTGAGAGACCTTACTTGAAGTTTCAAAACAGCCAAAGTCTTTACCGAAAAGGGGACTATTTTATTCTGTTTGACTTCTTTCTAGCTTATGGATAGCGTAGCCTTTTGCCTAACAAAAGAATACTGGTTTACTGACGACGCGCTCATGGATTTAAGCAATCCTACATTTCCAGAACAAAGAAGGATATGGAAAAGAAAGTTTCCTATCAAATGGCTTGTGATATATGGACTTATCATGCATTCAGACAAGCTCTTCCCAGGTTCATATTTATTTTCATCTATACAGTATTTTGAATCAACTCTACCTTTCTTTCATATTTATGGATGTAGAAATTATGTTCTCGTACCAGCAAAAGCGTGCCTGTCTAGTATTAGAAGTCGCACAACGGACATGTTGTATGTCAAAATGGCGTCTTGCTAGCCTAAGTGCATTCTATGCAAAGCTCACTCTCAAGAGTCATTTAGTGATTGTTGCCTTCATCTTACGATACATGAATAAAGGGTTGTTTAATTACAATACCCGCGAGCTTTTGTGAAAGAAAGGATGCCCAAGTTGACATATTTTGTAATGGTCTTGTAGCTAACGCCCAATCTATAACAAACAGAAGCAGAACTGCTTAAACTCTGTAGAAGCGGAATGAATAATAATTTGGAGTACAGGAAAGCGCAACAAGTCAAAATGAAAAAGAGAATTTCAAACTTATAGGAAGCTGGGGAGAAGGTAATGACTTCAAGATCCGCTGATTTAAAAACCCCGCTGCTTATTACAACCCCCCTCGCCTATTCATTTCAACAATTTTTGACTAAATTTATATCTACTGCTCATTGATCATTCCTTTGAATACGTGCATGTAGTGACTCCAAAGTAACTCTCTTTTCCTCATGTCCTCCGTTTTTCTGCTTCTACGTCATGTTTGGAATGCCTATGAACAGACTTGCCTAGAAACAGTGTCTTACAATTATCCATCCACGCCATCTTTTTACTGCCCCCTAATTCACTTGCTTTCAATCCACGAGTATTGTTTTCAGAAATTTCCTAGACCCCCATTTTATTGTGGGTGTAGAGTATAGCTGTTGATAAGAGAAAATTGTAAAACAACTATTTCGAAAAAGCAAAAGTTTTATTCCCAAATTAGAAAAAAACTTCTTCAGCACCAGAAACCCATCCAAAGTTGTTGCAAATAAGAAAGATCGATGTATTTAGGGCCTGTTCACAAGCAGCTGGCTAGCCGGCCTAGTTGAGATGTTGGTTGCATAAAGATTATTGCTCAAACAGGGCTAACCCCCTTGACCAAGATGTCACTTGAAACCGTTGAGATCTCGGCTGGCCAAGACGTGAATTTTCCATGTGAAGCTCTGCAGGTGAAATAGCCCAGTCAACTGGGATGACATTGTAGGCAATGCGCATGTGTAATAGACCACGGGTTTGTAAACAATGGCTTCTATGTTTACGCAGACATCCCAATCGAATCTGTTAGGTTAAAGAATTCCAATGTGAAGGTGGCATATATTCTTTTCTTTGTAAAACACCTTGGCTGGATGACCTCGTCCTGGTTAAAGGGCTAGCCCACTTGTTGTGAACAGTTTCTTCGTGTCAGCGCGAGGCACCGTTGTTGTTACTGATGTGTTACGAATTTTGACATCACTTCTATTTTCACAAGACAGCGCCAAAGATCTTCAGTCCTAAGTACATAGAATGCGCCTTGGTAGCTGAGACAAAAGATGACCATATCAAAGGTTATACTATGCGATATGCAATCTACCAGTAAAGTAAATAATAAATGTTGGATACGCCTGGCCTAACCATGCAACTGAAACAATTATTCTTCAATCAAAGGCGCAAGCGACATTGCTGTAAAGGGAGAATTCATTGTTTACCTGGCAAGTACTTGTGAGCTACGCAAATAGCCAAGGGATGTATGGGATAGCCATGAATACAAGTGTCTTTGCAGGTGTGCTGTATTTTACCAAGCTGATGTAAATACTGCATCATCTACCGTTTTTACCGTGAGTAGTATTCAACAATGCGCATAGATTTAAATTGCACGGCGATCAGTGCCCCCCAAACCATTGACTGAAAAATACATATAATCTAAGAAGACTTCTGAATCCCCAAAAGTGATGGTACATGCCTGCTAGGCTTCCCCCAAGGACACTCTCTCCAGGGACCTGCTGTAGCAAGCCGTTCATAAAGTAAACTTGCCTTTTTAAGATATTCAATAGGAACAAAACCAATAGGGATCCCTAAACCTGATTTCATCGTAATGATATCGGACATGTTGGATGATGGACTACCTTGCATTCCTTTGCTGCTACGCAGCGATTTCAACTCTCTTCCTTCCATCAAATATGAACCATTCATGTTCGCGCAGCATCCAGCAAAATCCTCGAAGCATAGCCGACTCAAAATTAATTGTGAGTCGGCCATAGGAAAAAACCTTATTGCAAATCCAGATTGCGCTAACACACCAGTATACAGACGGCAATTTTGGGATCATTGAGCAGGCAAGATCATTTTTTCATTTGTGTTTTGGAATCTGTTAACATCAACACTCAATACCCAGTCATGTTTAGACAAAAAGAGTTTGTTTCTTATTGGGACTCTTCAAGTAAACAATTTAGATAGGTCCTTATTGGTCAAACTTGGGGCCAAATAGACGCATCCTATCACATATAACCGCATCTGGATATATATTTCGGTCGACCTTTAGGTCTCGATCCGATGTTTTCATACTCAACTGATTGCCGTACGAAAACAGCTTTCAGTATATGACAAGAATGTTGCCGCTTTTTTGCGCTGTGGTAAAATTTTCTGTATTGTCAGGCCTACTGAAAACGGATGACGTGATTGTTAACTGAAGTAAAAGGTTTTCGTTTCTTCTACGGCTTAGAAATTTATATTTATGTACTACCTTTCTAATAATATATTTAATTGCTGTTTTGCAAACATTGGATTGCTGACTCTCTTTCACAATTTCACTTAAAGTTCCAAACCTATGTTCTTTTGTCGCACGACATACTATCCTCTCTCCCTTTCGCTGATTTTGATGACACTCCCAGTTCTTGCTTTTATCTCAATAGAACCACCAGAAACAAACTGACTATACAATTACAGTGCATTAGAAAGATAACAATTCAGTTGCCATACAATGTTTGAAAATGGCATAAGACTTTTCCTCAAATATTGTTCAGTTAATCGTTCGTCATTGGCAAGTCTTGTGTTTTAGGCACTATTTTCCTTCTATTCTCAACTTTTGTCAAACAATGGCATGAGATGGTTTTCCCACCAAACCAATGCATTCAAAATTATTAGATAGCTTTCCAATCGATATCTTTTTATAGTAGGCCTAACTGAGATGCTTGTTGTTGTGAAACCATTTTGTTCCTGATGCTGAAATACTTTTCGACCGCAAGTGTATTTTGATAAACCTAGCAAAAAACTGCCGTTTTACTCCTTAAATATTTTGCATAAACTTCATGGAAGTAGTTATGGAAGTTTCTTTAACACTTATCCAAGTCAGCGACAAGTCCAGAAAGACATTCATTTGTTCACAGAGCATTTTCTGTAGGCCATGCATGGTTGTTCACAAAATGGTTGTTCTATTTGATGTCAACAATTGTAGACGTTATCATTTCGTATTGCACTATACCATGCCAACTATCTGTATACATCCTATCAACTAGGTTTCAGTTTCTCCAGCTCAGTTTGTAAATATGAAAAATTGGGGTTGATGGTACGAGAGAATGGTTTCAGCTGTCTGTCTGTCTTTCATTTCAATTGAACTCCCAGTTCTTGTTTTTATCTCAATAGAAACACCAGAAAGAAACTGACTATAAAAAATTATAGTGCATTAGAAAGATGATATTTCAGTTGCCATACAATGTTTGGAAATGGCATAAGACTTGATAAATTTCTACCATTAAGCAACTGAGATGGCTTAAGTTGGTAAATTCGACGATGATCTCCATTGGTTTTGTTACTATTAAATATCTATAAAAGGAAAGTTTACTTACTAAACGGATTACTACAGCAAGTGCCTAGAGAGAGTGTCCTTGGAGGGGGTGGGGCTAGCAGGCCTGTACCATCACTTTTGGGGGTTCTGAAGTCTTCTTAGACTATATGTATTTCCAAAAATTGTTCAACGCTTCTTAGCATGGATTCTACTAGCAAGTCCTGCTGATGTTGTGGAGGAAGGTACTTTGTGGCTGGTCTCCCGAATGGAATAAGCTTCACACATGTTCAGTATACAGAGGGGAAATCCGTTCATACGTTTCCACTCAAGGACAAAGACAGGAAAAGACACCAAGCTTGGGTCAGGTTTGTGCAAAGACATAGGCCAAAGTAGAGCAGCACCAACTGGTCTTTTCTTTACTCTGACCATTTTGATGAGAGCTGCTTTACGAAGAATCGGGAAGTCGCTTTCAAACTTGGAATGAAACGGAAACGAAAGCCAGATGCTCTCCCTACCATTGATTTTTCGTTCGCAGACACAGTAGATACCACTGCTCAGTCACTGACAGATAGAGCTAAAAGACAGGTTAGGCTTATCTATGTGTTTGTTTCTTAAACCCTGGTCAAGTAGAAACAATTAACAACGTTGAAAAAAACAGGGCAGGGAGGTATATTGAGTTGGTTGATTGGAAATGGCCTTCTAATAAAGGAAAATCATAATGCCATGGCAATGTAGGTGTGTTGAAAAATGGATGACACAATGGGGGAGGAGGAAATTTCACTGTTTGTACAAGAGTTCCAGCTATGGATAAAAATTGTAATCCGAAAGAGATCAGTTGACTCAGAAGATCGAAGAGTAGATTAGAAGAGTCTAATCAATGAAGGAAGTACTCTTCATATTACGCAGAAGCCATTACCCTAGACATTGCACAGCTTTAACGCTTTTGCTTATAAATCTTAAGTGACTTTTTACAAAATTTGACAAGCTATAAGCTGCAATCCGTAATAGATACTGGTACTCACCATTCCTGAACTTGGATTTGCCTCTGAAATCTAGCCTCAAGAGTTTGTGGTAGCAGTCAATCGGGGTCATTGGCCTCAACATTTTCTTTATCTTGGGCATTCGAATCGCCAGCTAGTGGCTCCCCGTGGCATGCACCTATGCCTGGCTGTGCAAGCACACGGTCATCATTGCCATCATCTTCTAATTGATAATCAGTAGCTTCATCATAAATTGACGATTCACTGTCGCCGTACCACGCCAAGACCAGAAGCTTTCTTACGCTTTGTTTGTCAACTGAAATAGGCCTAATGATTGCACTCGGTTTGATCCTCGGTATGACGTCACGCAATGGCTATCAAAATTCGCACCTAGTGCCTCAAAAAAGTGCTAATTTCTACACCTTTCTCGCCAGTAAGAACAAAAATAATATGATATTCATGCAATGGAAAGACCGAAGTTTCATTTTTAGCTAAAGGAGTATCTTCGAAATTTTCGATGCATAGGCACAGTAAGATGCACAAGAAGCACGTCAAAAGGGGGCACAAGATGTCGGAATTAGGACTGCCCCAATTTTAGTGATGTTATATTTTGGATTTTGATTGACGTTCTGTTGAGTTAGAACAATAGAGTAGTAATTTGATTCGTATCACGAGGGGAGTTTATTCGATAGTAAGATGGTGAAGGCTAGAAGCTCATGGAATGATTGATAAAGAAATGTAAGGGTATTCATTTACATTTTGATAGCTTGGAATTATTTTTGAGCGATTGATTGATAGGGGATGGTTGATTAAGTAGAGATTTAATATCGTTTAGTTTCTTATGTAGGATGGGATTTGTAGGATTGTGATTTAGGGATTATTTAGGCTGTAGTTTTTTATTGTTGCTTGAGAATTACGTTATGGAGGACATAAGAACTTTAAGGGTAGAGTTAATGGTAGATTTTGGGCGATTTATGACTGACACAAGATATCAACGGACATCGCCAAGAAATTTTTGAAGAAAGGGATAGAGTGTGTTCTAGGTTGGCAGTTATGTAGAAATTGCTATAGTAAGCAACATCAGATGTTAGAGAAAAACAATGACAACTTGGAGGAGG